>BOPN01000473.1:344270-346770 GCA_017312705.2 Penaeus japonicus
ATATTTTATTGTAATGTCAACACGGGGAATTCATGTATATATGCACTGTCCATGTTGTTGTTGTTGTGTGTGTGTGTGTGTGTGTGTTTCTTTCTTTCTTTCTTTCTTTTTATACTGATATTTATAGATATGTGATTATTACAAAATTATTACAAAAATTGTCTCATACTATGATTTTTACATTACATATGTGTTGATTTTAAGTTATTTTATCTGCTGGAGATATGATTTATCAATAATTTTCAGAAATGATAAAAAAAAGTTCATTGAAAACAATTCAAATGAAAATGTATAGAGATAATTAGATAAAAAATTAAGGGCTGAAATTTATAGAATCAAAAAGAAGTAGCTCATTATTTAACCTGATAACCATGGGTCAGTTTTGGCTCTGCCCAGTCTTAATGCTGGGGTATTTCAAGTGCACAGGCCTAACACTTCAGTCTATTCGCCCACTCTGGCCTCAGCCACCCTCTGTGCACATGGTCACCCATTATGCCAGTCATTCAAAAAGCCATGATGTTATATCACAGCCCCAACAGGAAGTGCTACCACCACATGACATGATATCACATTACCTGGCATTAATGGATCAAAAGTAGCCTCACCCCATTATTTAGACCATGGGGGGAAAAAAAATATTTTTGATGTTGTCATTAATGTTATCACAATAATATCAGAAATAAATACAAATCACCAAATTTTAAGGGATGAGGTAATTAGGTGAGATATTGACTCCTTTTGAGTAGGCACTTGTGAAAACATGAGTGTATAGAAGAGATGATAACAGACAAAATCATAGTAGAAAAAAATATTCTGAGTCAGTGTTAGTAGTTTGATGATAAAAAAAAAAAAAAAAATCATATTAGTTTGTGTACAAACAAATTCAACTTTTTCTTGTGACTGTTATTAAAACTTTTAAATAAGAACATGTAAAAGCAGTAGAGTTTAATATAAAAATGAATGCTAACTAGCAGTAAGCTAATGATAAGGTTACAAATTTTCTAATAGAGAGGAAACAACAATAATCTCTAATTGTTCATTAGAACGTAAGTCCTCTGGATGTATAGCATTTACCAGAAATCAAAAGAGGGTTGTCTCTTGGTCTGTTTTGTAAGTAATATGAATTTATTCCATAAACATTTATCCTGTTTGAGGCATGTAATATTTTGTAAAAATACAAATGCCCTTTCACTTCAAGGCATACCAAAGTAATTTTTTACTAGTTTGACTCAAATTATGTTACAATCAGGAAGCTATGCTTGTTTTTTTGTTGTTGTTTTGCTATTGCGTATGTGTTGTATTATATTTGAATAAGACTTCTGAACTATTTGCAGAATGTGGAAAGCAAATGTAGTTTGCTTTGTAGTCTTCTTCTTGGGTTTGGTTTGGATGCTTGGGTGTGTGTTGGCACACTCAGCTCAGGTGCCCAACATACATGGGTCATGACTCGTGGGCCATTCACTGCTATTACCTTCTGGGAGTCCTCAACAGGTAATATAGATGTTAATAGATTGTTCATTTCTTTAAATTAGATAGATAGAATAGATTTAAGTGCAAAAACAGTGAGTGTTGAAGACTTTGCATTGTGCCATGCAGGAATATTTTTGAAATTCCTAATGAAATAGATGCGTACCCATGCCATCTAAGTCTGTATTTCTTTACTGTAGTCAGAAGTTCATCATAAGGCCTGATCCCCTCCCTTACTCTGTCAGTTGCTACTGCATTTTGGATGTGATCTCTGTAAGAGATGCCAAGGAGCTTTTGAAAGCATCTCATCTGTGTGGTCTGAATCCTCCTCTCTTTAGAGCTCAGATATTAAAGTTCATAACTAGGGAGCGCATCAGTCTACTCACTGAACTGAGTGCAACACTCTTGTAATTCCATATATCCTTTAGAAGTTTAGATCAATGAATACTGCTGTAGTCTGTGCAGTCCTGGTCAGTATTTCAGGCTTAGATCCCTTGTCTTTTACTATTGCTGCTAGATATATAAAGCCATGTTCACTCTGACTTTTCTCCATTGACTAGGATATCAGTGTTGATGCAATTGCTGTTGTAGGTCATCAGTTTAGTTTTTTCTGCATTGATTTGTATATCAATTGCCCTGGATATTTTATCAAGGCAGTCTACCAGGTTCTTTGTTCCCAGGTTAGAAATTGTTTTGCTGACAAGATGAAAAAAATGAATTTTGATATAGTCATATCCTGGGTAGTGCTATACAAATGACATGTGCAACTGTAATTATCTTTTGTTTATTTTCTACAGATTGAGTTGTCAATTAAAAATCTTTCTGTTATTCAAAATATCCCTTTTAGTTGTATGTGAGAGATAGTAAGGCACTCCTCTTCAGCCAACTGGTATATGAATACCCTGAAATATGAAACACTGTCTTCTCTGGGTAGATATCAAGATATGCCAAGGTCATTCTCCATAGAATTTGGTAGCTACCATTATGCATACAATAACATAGATAGAACTGGCCATGTAGTCCTGTTGTGACC
>BOPN01000473.1:396770-406770 GCA_017312705.2 Penaeus japonicus
AGTATAATTTCCCAACTCAAGAAAAAAAATGTCATAAAATAAACTATAAATGTGGTCCAGGACCTAACGAGACAGGAATGAACTGCACTACATTTGCTACCAGACCTTTTTCTTTCTGAAATATATTTACGTACTTGTTCTTTCCTCCACGACAACAGCAGAAGTAGATGAGACCGCCAATCAGGAGAAGACCGATCACTCCGCCCACTCCTCCACCTGCCTTCTCGCCCACGTCACTGCCTGTTTCATCATTTTGGTGTGAGAGTATGTAATATATTTCACAGAAATCACACATTATTAATATTATACATCACATTTGTATAAAAGAAATCTTCAGTATTTCTGAATTCAACAAATATACAAAACTCAGACACTTTTAATGCTATTCTGTCTGCAAATTTCTATCATATTGAGTAAATAGCATATTAGCGACCTGAAACTCCCTCCCATTTTTTTTCTAAACGCCTCAACCCCTCAATAAAAGTTATTTGCAGTACCCCTGAACTAGAATTACTGCAACAAGTACATAAATAATATATATATATATATATATATATATATATATATATATATATATATATATATATATATATATATTTATATATATATATATATATATATATATATATATATATATATATATATATATATATATGTGTGTGTGTGTGTGTGTGTGTGTATATCTCAAGCAACCAATTAGCTCATAATAATAATAATAATAATAATAATAATAATAATAATAATAATACAAAAATGATAATAATAACAAATATAACAATAATAATAACAATAACATTGATAACAATAATGATGACGATGATGATGATGATGATAATGATAATGATAATGATGATAATGATAATAATAACAACAACAATTACTATCATAAATAATAATAATAATAGTAATAATAATATTATTATTATTATTATCATAGTAATAATAATAATAGTAACAACAATAACAATAACAATACTTCAACTAATAAAAATAATAGTAATAACAGTAATGATAATAGTAATGGTAATGCTAATGGTAACAGTCAAGATCATACTAATGATAATGGTAATGATGATAATGATGATGATAATGATGATAACAATAATGATAATGATGGTAATGATGATGATAATTATGATGATAATAATGATAATGATAACAATAATAATAATGACAATGATAATGATGGTAATGATGATGATAATGATAATAAAGATAATGATAATGATGATAACAATAATGACAATGATAATGACAATAATGATGATGATAATGATAATAGAGATAATGATAACAATAATGATAATGATAATAATGACAATGATAATGATGGTGATGGTGATAATGATTGAGATGGAGATGATGGCGATGGCGATAATGATAATGATGATAATATCGATAATGATAATACTGATAGTAACGGTGATAATGATAATGATACTAATAATGATGAAGATGATGATTATGACGATAATGAAGATGATGATAATGATAATTATGATGAAGATGGTAATGATATTGATAATCATAATTATTATTATAATGATGATAATGATAATGATAATAACGATGATATTGACAAAAATGATGATGATAATGATAATGATAATTACAATAACAATTACGATGATAAAGATAATAATGATGATAATTATGATAATAATAATGGTAATAATGATAATGATCATGGTAATGGTAAGGATAATGATAAGTCGGTGGGTAGGGGAAATCACCAAATGTGAACCAAAAATTTGAACACTTATTACCTGATCTAGTAGTTCCATGGCCACCTCGTTGATTGGGGTTGTTGCCGGGCTGATTGGGATTGTAGCCAGGCTGATTGGGGTTGTAGCCAGGCTGGTTGGGGTTGTAGCCAGGCTGATTGGGGTTGTAGCCAGGCTGATTGGGGTTGTAGCCAGGCTGATTGGGGTTGTAGCCAGGCTGGTTGGGGTTGTAGCCAGGCTGATTGGGATTACGCCCTGGCTGACTGGGATAGCCAGGTTGTGGTGGGGGAGGACGAGGCTGTGGTGCTGGAGCTGGAGCTGGAGCTGGAGGTTTTGGAGGTGCTTGGGGCTGTGTGCCACCTCCACCAGGGAAGTCAAATGGAAGGTCATCAAATGCGCTACCAGGCCTCCCTGCCTGTGTTCCACCAGCTGTTTTTGATGCTTCACCAGGAACACAAACCCCAAGACTCTTGTCCTCATGGGTGCCAGTGGGGCAGCCACAGTACCTCCCTTTGCACACACCATCGTATAGTCTAGGACAGGGATCGTTTATTTCACCCTTGCTCGGGTCCAGATTACATTTTGTACCGGAAATACCTGTAAAGAAAAAAAATAATAAAACAACAGCACAACTTATAATTAAATAGCAATGTAAATCTTGATCTATGCTTAGAAATCTATTAACCCATTGTTACGGGTGTCATGACACACATGATGCAATAGCATACATAACATTGGGGGATTTTGTATCACTGTGTTTTATTGTGCTATGAGTAATGAGTAAGTGATGGCAATTGCAATCATAATTACTTTAATACCGTAATATTAAGCAAAATGGGTTTGACCTTACATCCAAAACCTAGATGGTACCAGCAGGAGAGAGCCTTGAATAGCACCCATTCACGGTCTCTAGAAAGCACTGTCTTTATTGAGCGATGGCATACATGGTCTCTAGCAAGCATCTTTATTGAGTGATGACATACAGCAAGTTCCCGACTTATTGCTTTAAAGTACTGCCGATGAAGGGTGTGCAGGAAGAAAGAAGAGGAAGGTGACTCAAATTATACCCAATGCCTACAATATGCACCCAGTGCCATTTGGGATTCCTTTTATTGTGGCACTCACAGTCATAAGCACAGGTTTCCTTCGTCTTCTCTACCTCTTTATGTTGTGTTCATATGTTTCTTATTCGTTAATGAGAGTACACAAATACGAAAAATATAAAGTTGTTTTTTGTCCTCCCATAAAAAAGCAATAATTATTTCACATTGAGTATAAAGAAAATAATGAATTGATATGGACCCTATACTACAATTTTAGTCAACTGCAGCATTTATAGAGCTGTGATATGACATAAGAGAGTAAGAAAAGTCAAGGCATGTTGAGTAAACTGCCTCGCTCTGAAATCAAACCCATCCTGGGGCTGGATTCATTATAAGGTATTTACCAGCGGTCAGTTATTAGCACATTTACCAGCCATGGTAAAGAAAAATTTAAAAAGCGATAGCAAGCCACCTGGTAAGGGCAAATTGACTTTACCACCGTAGTTTGACAGTAACTCTGGTAGATCAATTCCGTCAATCAGCGAGCGCTTAACATGATTCTTTAGGCTCCTTTGACCAATCCCGTGACATGTAAACAAAGTCTGGTTCAGCAGCGAGATTTTCATGTTTCAAGAAAGGATGATAAAGATTTCTTCTGTCAAAACGAGGCCACCAGGATTATTCTAGGTGCCCCTGGGTGGACTAAGGTTACCAACCTCCTCCTGGAGGCCAATCCTTTCCCCCTGGACACCCGGATTGATCAAATGGCAGCCCAGTTCTTTGTCAAAGTCCTACAGTCCCCGCCAGACTCGCAGCTAAGACAGAAAGTGCAGAACCATGAACTCTTTGCTAACAAAACCAGGCTGTCTCACACAGCCAGGGTGCTCAAGGAGACACTACTGGTTAAGGGCAAGGACCTCCCCCACCCTGACTATGTCACACCCCTGCCGTGGGCACGATCCTTGATAAGAGTTTACTGTCATGAGCCTTTCAAAGAGACACAGTATTCACCACCTCTGTTAAGGGATGAGGCGGAGAGGAATATCGCAGCAATCACTCCGCCAAGTAGTAAACCCTACTTCACAAATGGTTATGTAGACCCCATCACCCGCATTGCAGGTGCTGGTTTTGCAGCATGGGGTACAGTGAGAGCTATGTGGGTATCTGACAATGCCTCCTTGCTCCAGGCAGAGGCAGTCACTATTATGGGAGCCATAGCCCATGCAGCCCAGATGGACGGGCATGTTGTCATACATATAGATCAGGGGTTCCCAAACTGGGGTACATGTACCCCCAGGGGTACATTTGCACGTTTCAGGGGGTACATTTGGTCTGAAGGAAACAATTACTTGCACAATACATGGTGTTGTAATCTGCACTCAGATTGCACTTTTCTCATTTTCTTTGTGTTGATTAGCACCACCTTTATTGAAATTTCTTGGGTGTAAGGTAATACCATTTGTTTTTACTATTATAAACCTCACATGGCTTGATCTGCAGTGTAGATCTGTAGGACTACCTGTACCAATCTAGAATGCCTATGTAATCTAAACATGCAGACTCTTATAAACTTAAAATATCAAAATATTAAAATGTCCTTTTTTACTATTAAGCTTAATTTTTAGTGTTAGGGGTACATGGGAACCTATAAAAAGCCTAAGGGGTACTGAGGAACAAAAAGTTTGGGAACCCCTGATATAGATTCTAGGGCCGCCATTGACGGCCTGCAACAAAGCACGCCCCTTGATAACGTTTGAATTCTGACGATTCTCACCATTGCTCAGAGAGTCTTGGATCAGGGTAGATGCATTATCATCAACTGGATTCCAGGCCATGTTGGTATCAAAGGGAAAGACTTAGCTGACAGGTTGGCAGAGGAAGACAGGAAGAAATCCTTCAGTGATCTTGTGGTGCATCCTAGCCGGGAACTATTAGGCGTAAAACGATGGCTGCAGGACAGGTCGGTGCCCTGCAGCGCCACAGAGAGGAAGCGAGAACCTCCCCCTCAGCCAGCTGGTATTCAGACGTCACAGGCTAGGAGTCGCTGTTACTCTCTACAAGAATATCGAGGTGTGCCGAAGTCAGCCTTCACAGACAGAGAATAGGCTATCCTTGTGTGGGGAAATCATACCCACCATTGGGCATGATGAGCGATGCCAAATTAGAGCACTACCTGATGGAGTGCAAGCACACTCGCTTCCTCAGGCAGGGCCCAGAGACGACAGCCACCAGGCTTGCCCCCTGCCACAGTAAGCATTCAGTTATGATCAGATGAGTCAGCACTTATAGCTGGCAGAGGACGTGCATTATTTCTATATAAGTTCATTTCCTATAAAGCATATTCTATTTCATAATTTTATGGGTCATATGTAATGTAATGGCTTTCAAAAAACATATTTTTTCTTATTTTTTTATAGATAGCAGTCAAAAGATAAGAAACAATGGCTCCACGCAATAAAGGTGTTATTTCCCAAAAAGAAATGTCAGTTAAAATTTTCAAATGAATAAGATTATGAATAATTGTATATAAATTCATGCAAACACAAAATAAAGAAGTGCAATTTATAGAGAAAAAAATTATAAACAGAAATTGGTTTGATCCTTGTTATTATCTGTATTCTTGAAGACCTCCCTGGCTATTTGTCAGTCCAAACCGTCTTGCTCATTTTTTGTGGAGCTTGTATTTAACTAGAGGTTCGATAGGCGTGGAGGCCATTTCAATATTTATTGTTGTCCTTTCCAGGGGCTGGATTCATCAACGCACTTACCATGATAAATACGCTGGTAACTACAATTATGATGGTAAACAGACCGCATCGGTATTTATGAACAGCTTACCATGATAGATACAATGCTAAATTTACCAGTGGTTGGAGCACTAGTATGTCTACTGGCAACTACAGAGACGACTCTCCTCAGGCTTTATCTCAGCAAAAAATCAACATTTATGTCGACACTTTAGTTTCGATGTACATCTATTATGATCAAAATGATGGCAACTATTCATTTTCGTGTGAACTTGACAAAAATATTGAAAATTAACAGGAAATAAGCGAGAATATTGTTCACACAGCCTAGGGTAAACTTGCAGAAAGTCATAGGCTTACAATATAATTTAAAAATACTTGGAATTAATAACTTGACGAATTCAAACATATTTCATTTCTAAGACATAGTTGAAAAAGTAAATATATAAATAAATAAAAGTTATTTGATTCAATAATTGGCGATTCACATGTTAGTTCAATAAACGATTGAAGGAGTAACCGCGTCTATCGGAATTCTGGAAAAGGACAACAATAAATATTGAAGTGTCCTCCACTCCTATTGAACCTGTGGCAAAATACAAGTTCCACAAATGGTAAACAGGTCGGTTTGGATTAACAAATAGACAGAGAGGTCTTCAAAGAACCCAGATATTAATAATGATCAAGACAATTTTTTTTTTCACTTCTTTATCATAGTATATTTATATTGAAGAAAGTACAAACTGCACCTCACTGTTTGTTTATTTTTGTTTGCATTGATTTATACGCAATTATTCATAATTATACTAATTTACATGATTTGATTGGCTTTTCTTTTTGGAAAACGATACATTGACCCATTGTTTCTTATGTTTTAACTGCAATCTATAAAAAAGTGTTTCTTAAAAACTATTACAGTATATATAATCCATAAGATCATGCAATAGAATATGCTTTCTAGGAAATGAATTTATATAAAAATAATTTTACACAGAAGAAATCTTCCTCATTTCTTTCTTGAAACAAGAAAATCTTGCTGCTGGATCAGGCTTTGTTTACATGTTACGGGATTGGTCAAAGGAGCCTAATGAATCATGTAAGGCGCTCGCTGATTGGCGGAATCGATATACTAGAGTTGCTATCAAACTACGATGGTAAAGTCGATTTACCCTTACCAGGCGACTTAACATCACTTAATAAATCCCACTTTGCCATAGCTGGTAAATGCACTGGTAATTGACCGCTGGTAAATGCCTTACAATCGCATGTTAATGAATCCAGCCCTAGAGTTCCGATTGGCGCAGTTGCTGCTTCAATCGTTTATTGAACCCTAACATATAAATCGTCAATTTCTGAATCAAATGACATCTATATGTTTTATATTTACAGTTTTTCAACTATGTCATTGAAATGAAATATGTTTGAATTGGCAAAATTATTAATTCGCAAATCCAGCTTTTCCTTATCCTTATCCCCCCGTGGCTCCCCGGTACAGTGTTCATGTTGATAGTTGATTGTATCAATGCCGCTTCTATCATCTTCCTTTGTCGTGGGGCCAGATTTTGTTTGATGATAAAGGCCTGGGACCACTTAAGGAGATGACCGTCATTATCGACGTGTACAACGAAGGCGCTCCTGGTGTCATGTCGCCGAAGGGCGTGGCGATGTTGCCCGATTTGTTGATCATGGAAGCCACGTTCTGCCTCACCTATGTACACCTTGTCACATCCACCACAAGGTATACTATACACCTGGATAAGGGGCCTGTGGTGGACTGGCCTCTTTTCTCTGACAGTGTCGCCAATCTTTTTTCCCGATGTAGTGGCGATCTTAATTGTGTCTCGCTAGGGCCTCCAGCATATCAGTCATCTCCGAGTGTGGAAGACTAATTCTCTGAGGGATGTCCTGCAGGTCGTCTTTCTAAGATCCTCTCTGCTTTGTGACACAGGTGTAGCAGCATACCTCGGGGGTATCGGAGGCATAGGAAGGTGGTTTGTATATGTTAAATTTTCTTCTTTAGCAGTTCTAGAATGCAGAGTCAAAGTCTCGGTGGTAAAAAAAACAATAATTACTCCTTGTTTAGTTCTTTTGTGGGTAGAGAATTGGCTAAGGTCGTCTTTATTTGTGGGTTTCCTATACACAGAAAATACCGGTCCGTCTGGTCTCCTGTGTATCCTGGTGTCGAGGAATGATAGTTTGTCATCTCGTTCTTCTTGTTTAGTGAATTGTATGCTGGGGTGTACTCTTTTCAGCCTTCTGCAAAGGTCCTGAAGGTCCGTCCTCGTAGGTACTACGACGAGGACGTCGTGGTTAGCAGAAACTTCTTGAGCAACCAATAAAGACAGTTTGGTCAAATCAATCAAATCTGTCTTAAGGAAGTAGAGATGGGCCGTGTCCTTGTTTGGTGGCTCGAAGCGATACCTCTCATTTGGTATCAGCCCTATTGACTAATTGATTTGAAGTGTGGTGGCTCCATGTTCGGTAAGTTTGGGTAGATTAGAAATATACAGGTTTCAGTAAGTTTCGTAAACTAGATCTCATGTCCTCGTAAAACACACTTATAAGACCATACATTCTGTCCAATCAGGTAAGCTCCATCTACCTCCGGGTCAGAAATGATTTATTTGTCGGTATTGTTGCACTAATGGAGCCCATGTTTAATAAGATGCTGTTTCAATTCTTTGCTTACATAAATGCAAATCCAAGTGGCGTGTTGATGTATTGTGGCTGAGGGTATTTATTGCGTAGGTCATTTCAAATTTAGGTAGAAATAAGGTGCTAAGTTTGGGTGGATTATGTTAGGTTAAGTTAAGATAGATAAGTTTGGGTAGGGTTGATACCTTTGGAATGGTTAGTTTAGGTTTGTGGAGGTTAGGTTATGTTCAGATCCCCCCCCCCCCCCACACACACACACACCAATAAAAGAAATAAGTGATCCGGCTAACCATTTAAGTGACCAAAGTACCAAAGTTTTGTGTCATTAAAGCAACTATGCATAAATTTACGACTGAGAGTAATGATACTTATGCATGTATAAAGTCACAAGACAATTCCTGGAAAAAGGAGGAAAAATATGTATTTTAAAATACCCTTAAAATTGCAACCTAACTTGAAGTTGCTAATGATCAGAAGTATATTACCTTATAATTATTTCAAGATAATGTTCACGCAGACTAAGGTTAATTTGCAGAAAGTCATAGGCCTACAATAACTTTTGAAATAATACGTGGAATCGATAGTTCGACGAATATAAGCATATTTCTATGACATAGCTGAAGAACAGTAAGTATATAAATGCTATATGATTCAGAAATTGTCGATTCATACGTAAGAGTTCAATAACCGATTGAGGAGAAACCGCGCAATCGGAACTCTGGAAAAGGACAACAATAAATATTGAAAGTGGCCTCCACGCCTCTTGGATGTCTGGCAAAATACAAACTCCACAAATAATGAGCAAGACGGTTTGGACTGAAAAATAGCCAGGGAGGTCTTTAAAGAATACAGATGATAATAATCAAACCAAAATATGTTGTTGTTTTTTAACAAATCACACATCTTGAACTTTATTATACTATATTTACATTTACTGGTTGTATATATTCGTGTTTGCATTAATTTATATACAATTATTCAAAATCTTATTCAATTCAAAGGTTTAACTGATATTTCTATTTGGAAAATGTTGATACAAATAAAAAACACCATTGCGTGGAGCCATTATTTTTTATCTTTAGACTGCAATCTATCAAAAAGAAAAAAAAGTATGTTTTTTAACTATTACATTATATATGATCTTTAAGATCATGGAATAGATTATGCTTTCTAGAAACTGAATTTGTAGAGAAATAATCTTACACAGAAGAAATCTTTTTTTTCTTTTTCTTGAAACATGAAAATCTCGCTGCCGGATCAGGCTTTGTTTACATGTCACGGGATTGGTCAAAAGAGCCTATTGAAAGGCGCTCGCTGATTGGCGGAATCCATTTACCAGAATTACTATGAAATTATGGTGGTAAAGTCGATTTACCTTTACCCATCTTTACCCTTACTGTTATCGCTTTGTAAATTCTTTTTTACCATGGCTGGTAAACGTGCTGATAACTGATCGCTGGTAAATACCTTACAAGCGTATGTTAGTGAATCCAGCCTCAGGGCCGGTATTCACGAAAAGTCATGACATTTCATTTAACAAATCTAAGGACTATCCTAAATTCAGTCTTTGACTCCATTATTGTCCCACAATTTGTATATAGCCTTGATTTGAGTGATTCATCCAGGACTCGCGCGGTGCAACATCACGCAAAAAATCACGCAGTTAACTACAACTATCATTTACAACGTATTCCACATTATGATGATAAAACTTTGTAAAATTATCATGCTATTGATAATGCAGTGCTTATGACATAATAACTATTTCAAAATTAATAATCTTTATTCAAACGTGCCACCCTCAACGTCTGTTGCCATTGCGACTTGTAAG
>BOPN01000473.1:421770-434587 GCA_017312705.2 Penaeus japonicus
GCGGGAATTTTACATTCATGTTTCATGTTGAAGTTGAATTTATCTTACCTTTTAGTAAGTATAGCACTACCCAAGGGGGGCTTACCTTGGCTCCTTATTTTTTGGAAATTTTATTTCGTTTTTTTCGGCGTGTACATTTGTGAAGATTGTTTATAGATGTGAATAATTTCAATTACAACAAACAAAGCATGTTTCATTTTTTCTGTTATTAAAATGAAATTTCTTCTACAGAGGAAAACTGTATGAATAGATTACGAAACTAAGGTTTGGACGAGCTCTCTGAACGCTCAGGTCGATTCACTCGACTTTTTCGACTCGTCCCGCTTACAGGTGGAAAAGGGGGCGTGGCGGCAGATCGCTCGTAAGCACCAGGGAAGACATTCCTTACTGAAGCTGAGGGCCGAGTTACGGGGGCGTGGCGTTCCTTTTTGATTTGCATAAATATGGTGTAAGCGATTTGTAATTGTTTGTTTTTATTGGCTAGGACCTTCAGCGTTGTTAGAAGTTCCTGCGTTGTTAGAAACGAACCGGCCTTGGTTCTCGGTGAATATTTTTATTTTTATTGATTTTTTTTTTGTAGGAAATTTCTACGTTGTTTAGGTGTACTGTATGCAGTTCGGTAGGGTTTCAGCGTTGTTAGATATCTTGTCGTAATTTTAAGGTTCACCTCGTTTCAGGTGACAATTATTTTGATAATTTAGTTAATTTACCTTGGAACTTACTTGAAAGAAAGAGTTAAGTTTTGGTGACGGTGATTCGTGTTCATCCTTTTTTGTTTTATTTGACAGTTATCACTTGATTATTTTGATTGAAATAAACAAATATATAATGTTCACCGGTGTTTATCTCAAACCCTCAGAACTGAAGACATCCTTTGATTGCTAAAAAGAACCTAATTATTCACAATAGAGAAAACGTTTTAACTATGTATGATAAGTCGAAAAATAATATAAAAAGTAGGAACTCGTAGGTGTGTTTTTTTCGGTGGAATAGGAAAGGCAAGAAAATCCTGTAGAATAAGTGAAGGAAGATAAAACTTCGGAAGTGAAGTAAATAAAGAGATGTAGATAGTAGTAGTATACCTACTTGCTACTTATTTACAATGTTTTACTATTTACAATATTAAGGACATTGCCAAAGGTATAGACATAGATATCACTGTATTCAGGAAACACTTTCCTCGGTGGTTGCTCCGTAATCTGGGATCGGGTCTCCATTCCAGATGTACGGCGAGATTCTACTCCACTAGTGTGGTCGTTCACTAGGCGATGTTTAGCGGACTGTCAGTGCTTCATTCAGAATCTCTAGTTTATCCCAAATTGTTCTTGATAATTTGTAGAGCATGGTATTTACTGCCTCCACTTTGAATTTGTTAAGAAGTTCAGTTATTGTCAGTAGATTATCTTCCACGTTTCTTCCTGACGCTGTTCGTGGTGCCCTGTTTTGAAATTGTTGCCTTTTGGTGATTTTGGTTTTAGATGGCACACAAGGCGGAATGGAAGACCGAACAATATCGGTCTGATGAGGGTTTTATGAAAATATAGCTGGATATTTTAGTTAATTTTCCTATATCGTTTTAGTTTGGTCTACTGGTATACTTACCTGTTGCTAATAATTCTTCGTGTATGTGGAGACTCCGCGGAACCCAAATACCATGCTAAGTGTACTGTTTCTAGATCTTTCAAGGTCAGCTGTGTAGAACATAAAAAAGGTAGGCTCAGTATTGACCCTTGAGACACCACTTAATAAAGGGAACTTCGGTTCAACTACGTTCCCAATCCCTAAGTGTTGCAGTGCGGTCTATAAAGTTGCATATATTTTGACATATTGTCTGCCATGTCTCGGCATACAATATTGCACTGCTGTCTCTTTGTTTTGGAAATTGCAACTGGCTCATAAATAGGGCTTGTTCCTTACCTGACTCTATATTGATTAGGGCCTAGTAAACCATTGGTTTCCATATACATTTTGATCTGTTGTTAAATAATTCTTTGAAGATTTTGCCAGATATTTCTAAAAGGGATATTGGTCTACGTTTTAAAACTTTTCTGTGGTCTTTACCAGCTCTTGATAATACCTTTATGGCATCTTTAAATGTTATTGGAAAATAGCCCATGGAAAGAGCCCGGTTGGGTATAACCATGAGTTCTGTAACAGCAACATGCTGCATCACATGCTGCCCCCGCTTCGGCCGGGGCTTTGTCCGCAAGTTGTTAGTTATAGACATAAAGTCTCCTGTTGAGATGTCTTATAAAACGGTTGTTACGGTAATGGTCTGGATGCATGTACTTCCCTGTCTACACCTTGGTTGAGAGGTCGTTTTGCACCATAGCTTCATGTTTCATGTTGAAGTTGCATTTATCATCAGGGTTGATTTTAAGATGGCTTCCCAATATCTCCGAAACACTTGTTTTTTTCATGTTTGCTTATATTACTTTTTCCAGATTTTTTTTTCGATTATCGTATTTTATCTTGGTTTCTTGAAGGATGTTTGGATAATGCTTTGCTTTCTTCTTCCATTTCTTCCTGAGTTTAAACTGGTTGTGTAAAAGTAATGTCCATCCGATGTGTTCTTTAATCACTAAGATGTTTCTGTACCTCCATTGCAACAGCTTCAGACGATCACTTCTTAAGGGGTAGAGTTTTGTATTTTTCATGGGAATGGCTTTATTCATTGCCTTTTCAATGGTTGCATACCATTTGTCTCTTCTAGAGTCTATGTATTCTAAGGGGGGATCGCGGGAAATTCCGGCTATATGTGAATAGTAGAGGGTGAGAGGATTACATTGATATCAATATCGTGGTATTAAGTATCGAAGCGCTTTTCTGAAAATGTATAATATACAAAGATAATAATAGTAATGATGATAATAACACTCGAAATCAAAATAATAATAATCATAATAGTAGTTATAATAATAATTATAAAGAAAAGGATAATAATGATGTTGATAATGAGGATAATAATGATAATAACAACAGCAGTGATAATAATGGAAATGATATAATAATATTATTAAGAAGAAGAATGATAATGATAATAGTTTTTGTAACCTAGTATTCGCACCAGTACACTGGCGAAGCCTGCTTCAGCTGTGGAGTTTAAAGCACCTATAATTAGCTAGATCAGATAAAATTCAACATCGCTTCTCCTGCAGGAAGTCAATGCCATTTGGACCTCGCATCTTCCAATATAGGCGAACGGTAGTGGCCTGTGCATATTTTCTGATGACTGACCTCTTGGTCTTCTTGAAAATATTCCAAAGACGGTAAACGTCCGCACCATATCAAGGAAGCTTCATTTATCTGTGGGTGGACTTTACGTTACTCTTACCTAACGAAATGACTGAGTTGCCATACAATATTCTTCGAGCTCGGGTGAAAGATGAGAACAACAGGGAAGTTCTGTTGAGAAAGACATAACCAGTGATTGAACGAGCCAGAACGTGTTAAGACTTGAATTTTTGCCAATGATGAGCTAATTGCAGAAATGCAACGGTTATTATGTTTTATTTGTTTGCTCATCTATCTTTGTTTTTCTTCTTTTGCATTACCACAATTGTCATATTCATTGGATAAATATTGACAAAGGGCTATTTTATTTTGTTATTTTACTTGTTAACTTTTAATCTTTCTTGCCTATCATTTTCTTCCTGACTTGAAATATTCAAATATGTATTGTTGTATGATAATAATTGCATTATACAGCATATTGATTAATCCACTCTTTCATAACCACCATCTGAGAAGGTATCGTGATTGTGCTATTTGCGTTTCATCAAATTCCATTCACAAATTGGACATCTTGAATCTACAACCAAAGCAGGCATATCATACCTACAATACATAGATAGAAAATATGTAAGATGTAATTGCTTTTATAACTATTCTATGCAATAAACCCTACTAAGAAAAAATATTTTTCGAGAAAAGTAAAAAAAAAATAAAAAAAAAAAAAAAATTGGAAAACAAAGCATGACTGTATCATGTATAATTATTTTTTATCTCAATTGTCATTGAGACATATCGTTGTTTTTTTTCTCACAAATTTGATTCTCACTCTTAAAATATTTCTACGCATTGTAGAGAAATATCTGATAACGTTTCATAGCACTTTCACTTTTCTTAAATGTTAATATATTGTATTTATATGAAACGATGTATTTGACTTTTTACCGGCCATTTATCACACCTTTTTGTTTACAATGGCCAATGAGAAACCTTTCATGAAATGACACCATATAACAGCACCGAAGAATCCTTTATTCGACAGAATTACAGAAAACTACGGAAAAGGCAAAAATGAGGTGTAAGAAGTGTATATAAATAATTGGTATGCGAGTTTTATCTAGAACAGAAGTAAACAAGTGAATCTTTACGGTTATCCCAAATTCAGATTGTGTTTAACACGATATTTTGCTTTTACTGTTTTTCTAAGGCTCCTAACCATGTATCGAAAATGTGAAATTGTTCTACTTTAACTGAAGCAGTAACCCAAAGGACTGCGAGTCCCGCTAGCGTGAAACACAACGCAGCCTCCCACAGGGCTATTCCTATGGCAAACGGGCTTAATTGACGATGCTTTGCATTTTTATTCCCAATCTCTGGGACTTTGTTGGTTTTCTTGTATTTTATTATGTGTTATCATGTAGAGTAACTTGAAGTATTGTTTCTTATATCAACTTTTGTTCAACTACTAAAGATGTATTTATGAGCAACACAGGAGATAAAATTTAGAAGCTAGAGTAATCTCAGTCTGCTTGTTGGTCTTTTAGACAGTGACTTTTTTTTTTTACTTTGACGAGTTTATTGAGACTTCCTCAGAACAAAAGTGCATTAATAGAAGCAGTTCAATGTTGCTGGCATTTTGTTGGGAGAACTTAGCATCAGCAACTTTCCCCAAAATACCCAAGACTCCTGTTGGGGCCAGAATTTTTATATTTTTTTTATATTTCCTTCCAAAAAATATGTAATTAAATTTATGGGTAGGTGAATATTGTTTGGGGAAAAAATATCATGATCTTTTAATATTTTTTATAAAAAGGACAAAAATATCACAAAAAACTGCCCAAATTTGCTTAATTTCTTGTAGATGATTCGCACATTTGTTGAGATTTCCTACATTTCTTATTTGGAATATGGAGTGATTTGAGTCTTTGCTTCTGCAGTATATACATAAAAACTATTGTACTACTACTGTTATTAGGATGAATTATTATACATGTTTCCTTGTGATAATTTTATTGTTTGCTTTATAAAATAAAAAAGTAACATCTTTATATAAAAAAATAATAATCAAAAAACTTTATTTATAAACCTTATGTATAAAGAAGGTTTACCAGACATATGCATCATCAACATGACTTAAAACTGGAACACACTTCATATCGCTGTTCAACATACATTCAAAAACAGCCTGTATCATAAAAATGATGATAATTATGATAATAATAGATACTTAGCTTTTTAAAAATGTATGAATAACTGTAGTAAATTCATTATGATTTAAACTGCATGTCATAAATTTATTTGTAATGGAAAGTAGAAAAAAAGATTTCCCTGGGTCTGAAAGGAAGGCAAGGCCTGCATTCCTTTACCCTGTGGATACTCTACAAAGAAATTACTTGCATAATGGTAATATGCCGTAGAAAAATAAGAATGTTTTTATGCATAAATGCATACTTATACACAGATGCACAAATAACCATATATGTAAGTAATGTAAAACCATGCATACACAAATATATACAAGTTCATATGCACAAATATATATTGGATTTGAAAAAGTCAACACAAACATTGTATATGAACTACAAGAGAAATAACTCACAGGGAAGCTTTGATCATTGAGCATAATAATGAGGTAAGCAGATGCAAAGACCTGTCAACTGTTAATTGCAAAGTGACATGTATATCAAAGCTATGTAGTGCTATGAAAATTATAAAAACTTGGATCAAAATTACTTGAGAGAGTATTCAGCAATTTGCCAAAAATATATTACCCTCCAAGAGAGGACAGAACTACACATCTATCATTCATGTTAGAAAATATCAACAAATACTCTTGTATGTCAATTACTTACATATGAGTTCTTTTACACTTGTGAACCTTAATAGAATTCTCAAAGAGCTGATTCTACTTACCTGAAGCATTCAGCTTTCTGAGAGTACAGAAATAACAAAGGCTTAAAAAATAAACTGATATACACATATATACATATGATCTATACAATAACATCCATAGAACCATAATCCATAACTATTACAGCTTTTTGTGGTCCCAGTATCATACCCTTACTTTGCATGAGTCATTGAAACATGTCTAAACAGCATGTATAAATTTCAAAACATAGTTCTAATATATTTACAACACACAAACAATAAGTTAATACATATATAATCTGAAGCTATTCTAGATAAACTTGTAGTCATTATGTACCTGTAAGTACTTTGTGCATTATTTCATCTGCATTTTAAAATAACATAATCCATGAGGATAATTCTATGCACCCATTTCAGTAGCATGACAAAGAGAGTGAAAAGAGAGAAAGGAGAGAAAGGGCATCACAAAATAGGTCATCAGTTAAAAATGTAGCAACTAAACAAAGACATATATGAAAAGAATAAAATACAAAAATTAAGGACGGAATCAATTACCCCTTAGTTTCTTCAATGCGATGGCACTTGTTTTAACTGCTATATTTACGTGCTTTCATAAGTTAAATTGCAGTGATACAAATAAAAAGTATGACTAAACTGAATTATAGTTACATATAAACTTTTTCACTATTTACATTGGTATAACAATTATTTTCAATAAAGCATGAGATTCCAAAAGTACATAATGGATTGGAAAACAATCTCCAGCTATATTTAGTTGGTCAGTCAATTCCTATTAAGAAATATTCAAAGGAATCCACATAACTGCAGAAAACATCCAAATCATGAATCCACTTTCCTGATCAGGTAAATCAAGTATAGACAACTAGTTATCAAAACTTAAATGAGAAACATATGAGAAACATGAGAGAAAAAAATAAAAGCTCCAAAACATTTGAAAAATTATCATAAAACATAGTTTTCACTGTATTCCTTCACTGTGCCTTCTTCTAACAAAATTATCAAGGTCTACCTATTGAAATATACATGTCATTTTCATATTTTGTATAGGTTGCAAGAGGTTGCAACCCATACGCCTCCTGTCACATACCCGACTCCACTATGCCTTCATCATCTGTGTAGATAAAATAAAAGCATATAAGTAATCATTCTGAAAATAAATATATCATGTATTCACAATAGTAAAAAAAAAAAAAAGTGTTTAAAAATGTTGGTATAGTCATTTGTGTTTTCATGTAATACCAGACAGAATAAAATTAACTATTTATAAATATGTAAACCAACTTTATACACACAAAATCTCTAAAGTTGTGGGGATTTGTTTCTAATGTATTTAAGTCTTCAGCCTCAGTGGACTGTATGGTACCACTAAATTTAACATATGTACAACTGATTACTAAACTATTTACTCATGTGTCATTTTGATTAACACTTTTGTAAAGCATGCATTTTTTTTTTTTTTTTTTTTTTTTTTTTTTTTTTTTTTTTTTTTTTTTTTTTTTTTTTTGTCTTAGTTGCTTGGCAAAAAAGTAAATTGGTGTCATAAAAAAAAAAAAAAAAAAAAAAAAAAAAAAAAAAAAAAAAAAAAAAAAAAAAAAAAAAAAAAAAAAAAAAAAAAAAAAAAACTGTATGTTCCATATACTGTATGTCAGTTAATTCTTAAATTTGTCTTTCATGATTATAATCCTGTCAGAATTCTATTACTTCATATTCTCTTCAGTTTTAAAGCATACATTGTGACATTCACTCTTCTATGTAAATATTCAGAAAAATGCTTCCATAAATCACTGGATGTCAACATCAAATATTTATTTGATCAAAAGAAACTTTAAATGGTTTATTATGCAGGATTATGTTTTTCCTTTTTTCCAATTTTTTGAATGATGTATTCCAGATACAGGAATATGTCAAACATCCTACACCTTAAATAGATACAATAAGGTCTGTCAATCTTTTTTTAGCAGTCTCATTCCAGATGTTCATAATCAAAATAATTCTCAAGATTGATGATAGTAATTTGGCCTATACAAATTTAAGGAAAATATATATGATTTCCATATAAAAAACAATGCAGTATAAAATACAGGTATGTACAATTGATATTAGTTGACTACAATTTCAAAGCAAGCAATAATAATCAATATTGTGTAATCACACACATACATGCAAGAATCCAGCTATTACCAAAATGAACAAAAGAATCCAACAGACTGTTGCCCAATAACCAAAGATTTTGGAAGCAGAGGTAAAGATAATCATCTTTGCTTCGGTGACTTTCCTGACACCATCATTCCATTGAGCCCTAGGCCAGTGACAGAATTTCATTAACAAGAAACTCTTCTATATAACTGCTACCTAAATTAACATAAATATAACTCATGAGCAAAACTGATTCTATCTCATGATGCATTACTTTATAATGAAAAAAGTAAAAATATATTTTAAAAAATTATGAAGTGCAAATATATTTCATAAACTATCCATAACAATCTAAAGCTGCAACTTACCTTCATAACCCTGATTATCATGAATTTCATGCACTGGGTGTTCATTTTCTCTTCCTTCTAACACCGCTAGAAGACACTGGTGAATACATATGTACTGCTGCTCTGTTTGTACCATGGAAACTCTTTCTCTCCTCATCTCATACACAATACCAAATATATCCACATAGTCAGATGTGCGGATGCTAAATAATATCCTGTCCAAGGCAATGAAAGTTCCAGATCTCCCAACACCAGCACTGAAACAATAAGATAACATCTGCATTAAGGAATTTGAGGAAAAAATCTAGTATGAAAATAAATAACCTCTGACATACATGAGATACTTGTATATAAGAAATCAAACAAAAAATCCTATGTGAAAATAGATCACATTTTTAAATCAAATATTTAGTACCATACTGTCTTCCTTTCAAGATATTTGTAATCTAATTGGGTTTTAACATAAAAAACAAAATACCAACCTGCAATGCACAACAATAGGTTTCTGATCTGGACCAACTCTCTCTCTGAAAGCTCGTACAAATCTGACCAGTGTTTGTGGTGGGTCTGGGACACCAAAGTCTGGCCAAGTCGTGAAGTGGAAGTGCCGAACCACTCGACAAACATCTCCCTGAAAATAAAGTCAGCTTGATATAAATCTAGCAAATATTCTAATTAGCAGAAAGAAGTATTATATTATAAAGGTAATACAAAAAGTCAAAGCACAACCAATAGAAAGTTAAGATAATCTAATAATTTGTCTGAGCATTATCTGTATTAGAATCTTTCACACCAAATGGTCTTCATATCTTTAAATGAGGCTACCTATATCTTATAAGAAAATTATTATACAGCAGTAATACTTTACTGATAAAGAGGTACCACTTTCCTTGGAGTTTTCTACCAGGTATCACTCCCAAGTGACAAGTGAGGACATGTATACAAAGAGTAGATTTGACAAAAATAGATAACACTTTAAGGAAATCAGGAATGGCCAACTACTGGAATCGGATACTAAATAAATAATAATTCAACCCATTCACGCCGGTTGACGTGATAGCACGTATTGTGGTTTTCGCGTCAGACGCCCTGGACGAGCTATGAGGGGAAGCCACGCGCTCGGGTAGAGCGAGTGGGCAACCCAGGCTTGCGGCTTGTGCGCCCGTGAATCTCAAGGCGTTAGGCTTATGCGTTCGAGAACCCCGGTATTGCGACCCCGCAAAGCCGGAACAGCCCCGGCGTGAATGGGTTAATGATTATCATTTACACAATTAATGTGACAATGAAGCAGCTGCAAAAATTATGTTCCCGTATACAGTATCATCATCCTTGGAGTTGGGCTTAGGAGACAATAATATCCAGTGTCTTGCAAAAGCCTTCTATTCTACCAAAAACTATGGCACACTTAAACAATAACATCCTGACTTTATAAAAGTAAATAATAGAATTATTAAAAAATGCAAAACCTCTTTTTGTCACCCCTTAGAATAGTAGGAGTGAAACGTGTTCTGAGAGGTTCAGTGCAGCATCGTGCTTCAAGAAATCTCTTGGTAGGAAGCACTTCCTATATTACTGGCAGGAGCAGAATTAGGGAAATATCCACACCATCATGAGTGGGTTTAGAGAACTAGAAAGTGGAGTTGGCTTCATGTCCTCTGATAATTCAAAGGTAAGATAAAATATCAATTGTCAAGCTCAAATCCAAAAAATATCAGGCTTTTTTAGCCCCACTCCATCTAAAATTGTAATTTATGACCTCCCACAAAAAACAAGGAAAAAACTCTTATTGTTGCATTTTCCATTTTTCCAGATGCCACAAGGACAAACAGACTTACCTTGCAAACTCTGAATTCTGAAATGGTCCAATCTGGGAAGCGACTATCATTGAGGATAGTCACTTGAATATCTCCGTAACGAACGGGTTGTGTGTTGTAGGGCCAGTAATGATCACACTTTTCACGACCCTGTGAAGACATTTTTAAATATCAGTGACCTGATACAAGCAATAATAAAAATTGTACCTATAAAGCCAACACAGAAAAAGAAGCTACCATAAAAGTATCGTGCACAGTACCTTTTCAATACACCGTGTCAGCATCACAATAGCGCTAGAATTACTTTCCCAGCACATTCTCCAGAAATCATCACGAGTGGACAGAAGAGGACCTTGGCTTACTATAAACTCTCTTGGAGAGTTATACCCCTAAAAAAAATTATAAATCAATACATACATACACATGAACATCATAAACACAAGAAATTTTTAACCATATTCAAATATGAAATGGAGTGAGCATGACTCTCTGAGATCTTATAAATTGCACACCTTTAAAATATCTAGTACTTTTGTCTTCAGCATGTTGTAAAACACTATAGCATACAACATAATTTTGCACTTTATATGTATGGGAATACTTCTTTTTGTATGGTTAATATCACAACAAACTGATATGAAATAATCTTTTAAAACGCATTCAATATACAATATTGCATCTGAAAAAGTAATTGTAAATCTTTGTAAAATCATAATATCAGTTATACAATATCTGATTTCTTTTTAAGTGCTTCCTTAAAAAGAATAGCTCTTTGTAGATAACTTACTGGTACATAATTTGCATTGATATAATCCGACCCTTCTTCATCATCTGTAGGCTGCAACTTGAAGCGAGAATGATCATAAGGCAAAATATTTGTGAAACGATTCTTTGGGCGATTGACAGACAGATCCGCAGCATTGCGTTGGAGATCACGTCCAACATGACTGAGTGCTTCATATTCTTCTGAGAAGTGGTACTCTGAGTCTGCAGACATGAATCTGTAATGTGCTACAAAGTCTTGCAGCCTCACTGGACGGCTGTGGATAAAAAAATATATATGTTAAACTATCTTGTCGCTTATTAAAAATAAATCTATACATTTTAGCTGAATTAGTATGGCTAAAACCATATAAATTAATTACCATGTTTATAATTAATGAGACATTCAGTAACAGTAATCCCTAAATTCTCCAGCTTGCTTAGCAAAGTAGATTCTTCAAGAAACCGTTCAAAAAATAAGTATCTAGTTTTAGTTTCTTTTATAGGAAAAAGTTAGTACCTCTGCTTTCATCAAACTCAACACTCCAACTCAATTATCATTTTGATACCTCACAATTGCAGTTAATATACCTTAAAACTGTTTGGCAAAAACTCCACTCTTCTCTTACCAACTGTAAGTTCAGGAGCATAATTATTGAAATCCATTTGTAGAAAATTAACATATTTCACATATAAAACAATAATCAACACATAACTTGAGCAAGGAAAACACCAAAATAAAGAATTTTACCAAGAAAATGGTGAGTAAAATAAGATCCTCTCTCAAGAAATATGCAATCAGTTTTTCAAACATAATAATCAATGTATGAAAACTATAAAATTAAATCCCATCAATCTTTATGCAATTACATTAGTTACAAAGTCCTTCTACTTTCTAGTGTTTGGCATGTAGACACATAGCATACCTTGTTTCTATTATAGAGTCTGGAAGTGAGTGCATGTCGCTGCCTGGATCTGGAGCCCTTTTAGTGATTCCACAAGCTCTTCGTCGTCTTATAATCATTACCATCACAACAATCAACACCAGAAGGAGGACTGGAATTGCTACTGCCAACCCAACATTCCCACTCTCTGAATCTGTAGTAAACGACTTTCTTTATTCTTCTTATTCACTTTGAGATTGTCATTCAAAAAATATTTACACAGTAAAGAAAAAGCTGCAGTCTCAGAAGCAATTTCACATTTTCTCAACAGAAACTGATTCTAAAGCAAAGATTACACTTCCTAATAATGACTTTGCAATCATATCTATTGATGTATGAAATAATTTTACTACACTATTGGTATATTAATCATGGCAGTATTAATAAATCTACAAATCAAAATAATAAACCTTCTTAGTCTAAAATGAATATCATTACTGTAGGTAATGTGACTTGCCTGTTGTAATTGGGTGACTGAAGTAGGTGTCAGCAAACTTGGTCCTTGCTGTATAAGCTCGAATTTTAACCCTGTATGTAGTTCCTGGTTTCAGTGGCCCATTACAATAACCACCATGAGTATCACAGTTCTCCTCAGTGCCAATGTCAAAATCTTCCACAGACTTTTCATTAAATGGATAATACTGTTCTGTAACCTAAAAAATAAAAAAATATATATATGTGTATATATATA
>BOPN01000473.1:437187-439687 GCA_017312705.2 Penaeus japonicus
GTGTCTTACATTCGTTGGTGCAGTATCCTAGAATAAAGAGAACATTTAGTATAATGTATATAGACAGAACCTACCTCTTAATTTTCACTATTAGGCTCAATTTCATATTTCTGTTTTAAAAAAAGGTAATGCACCATACCTTGATTCCATACTTAATGTTGAAGCCTAAGAGAATACCATTTTGCTCATCAGGAGGCAATGACCACCTAAATGTAACCTGGTTTGGTTTTATTTCAATCGGTTCAAATTCATCAACCTGTGAGTATAGAGAGAAATCAAAAAGAAATTCAAGGATATTAAATAGTATTCATTTTACATTCAAAGGATAACAAAGTCTTTGATGCCATTTTGTCCTCCATCTTTTTAATGATTCTTTCTCAACTTCCACTCTCTGTGCATTGGTATGTTTGGTGTACAGGAATCAGAATTCCCTATAGTTGGAAAAGCTAATAAACTACTAAGGGATGGCTAGAGCTTCATGTGCACACAGGTGAGGATAAACTTATTTCTCCTTTACTTCACTGCACAATTATTTCAGTTCAAAACATTCTAATTTGGATTTTTTAGATTTATAACATACAGATTATTTGAACATGTTCTTTTAGAACTTTTTCCATATTTCATCCAGTGTGCACAAATAGATTCAAATGAAAATTGATATATATGAAAATAAACTCTCCTTCACTATAACAGTCTCCCTAAATGAATCAATAAAGGGAAAGAAAAAATAATATGAAAAAAAAAAATCTCCACAGAAATAAAAGACAATAACACAAGGGACATTATCCTACCTTTCCAGGAATGCTCTCACTTGTTGTGAATGCCGCAGACACAGGCTTTGACTTCCTAGTGCTTCCAGCTCTAGTAAGGACAGTGAAAGTATAATTGCGGTGTGGTCGTAGTCTCGTGATGGTAATAGAATCCTGCTTGGTGCTATTGGTAAAGAGCTCAGTATCACGGAGATATTGCACCTGTGGAAAATAATGGTAAAAAGTCAAGACCTATAAAATGCAAGTCTGTATAATAAAATCTTCAACACAAATATCTTGGCAATATGGCATCGAAAATAAAAATAAAAAGTGACATATGTCAGGCTGTTCTTCATAACAAAATAAAGGAAGACATTATGCAGATTAGATGTCAGTAGCCATTATACATCCTAATTTTCAAGAAAAAAGAAAGGAAAGAGAAATTTTACATACCTCAAATGAATCATAATCTCCATTTGGTTTCTTCCATGATAAAGTGATTTCAGTATCTGATATGTGGGAAGCATTGATATTTGAGACAGGCTCAGGATAAAGTCGATCTTGGCGTATGAGTGGCTGGCTAGTTACACCTCCTGATACAGTCCAGGCTGTGATGTTATACAAGCGACCTGGTACTAGTCCATTGAATATTATCTGAAAAAGTATCATTAAAAATTCCATAAACAGCTCTAAAACACCTCATGGTCATCATATAACATCTTAAAATATCAGTTTATATCAAACAGAAATATGAATTTATAATTATAAAATAGCCCCACAACCTTCTGGCAAAGCTGTCACAAACCAGCAGAAAGTAAAATCATATAAAAATTACCTTACGATCATCATCTACTGCAGATTTCTCCCTAACAGGTATGGATGGATCTGATAGCATGAATCTGTATGTATCAAAAGTTGCTACAGAGTGCGGTGTTGGAGTATACCTTATTGTGAATGATCTGGTTTCTAACTGATTCACAATAGTTATATCTGACGTAATCACTGGCACTGAAAGAAAAAAAATATATTGATTAAAACACATCTTTCTATATACTTGAGGATGAGTTACACCTGCTGATAGTGCCCTGATACTTCAACAATGGTTTTCAATGTTTTACCTTCATTTCTAAAATCTGCAGTTCTGTTAAATCTACATATAAATGACATGGAACACAGGCATGACAAATGACACAAACCAACTTAATAACAGCACTGAAATTTCTTTATAGTCTGAGGGCAAGACTCTATACAGAGAAAGCACTCCACCGATACTCACTTGTTCTGCTAGAGAGTTCTACAACCTTGCTGTTCACTTCATGGGCTGTAGTATAAACCTGGAAATGATACAGCTCTCCTGGCATTAGCTCACCAATCAGGATGGTCAACTTCCTTTCTATGCCTTCGGTTGCTTGGTTTCCAGGAATTTCTTTGGATTTCTGAAATGAGAATCCATACAACATCATCATTGTAATAACAACAACAAAGCAGCCTCCTCTCATAATACCAGTGAAAATTACTATTTGTAGTAAATGTTTTCCTCTCACCTTTCTATCAGGAGTAGCATCATTCCACCAAATAATTGTGTACAAATCAATTCTGCCCTCTGGTCTAGGCCATTCAAAGGTAATATTCTGAGAATCAAGGATTGGTGTAATTCCTCTTACGGAGTTTGGTGCTGAAAAGGAGAAATGTAGTGGTTACAGGGGTCTACTACTTATGAATAAAATCATAAATGTATAAAATTGGATAGG
>BOPN01000473.1:447187-449687 GCA_017312705.2 Penaeus japonicus
AAGAATCGGTGGGTAACAAAATACAAACAGCAAATGCTGTTTTTCGCACATTATTCACAATACGTCAATCAAATAAATAAATAAAACGAGAATGCCTTCCATTGTCCTTCGGTAATTAAACTATATGCTACTGCCAACATCTACTTTCATTTTCGAACATTTCGCGAGCCCTTCTTCTGCTTTCTAAATCAGAGTTTCTTCCTCCCTCTTTACACCAGGAAGCCTTCTGTTTTGCTGATCTGTCGCCAACGTGCGAATCCCAAACATTCGTCGAGATTAGCCATACTGGGCGGAATAACTCGTTCCAGCAACACAAGGCAATCAAGCGCGCGGTGGAAATTGCCTCCAAACCAACCATTACTTTTATTCTAGATTGTCTGGCGGCGACTGAATCGTGTCGTTCCTTGTTCCCATGTCCATCCTCATCTTTCTTCAATTTTCTCTTCACTGGTGTCTGTCGTTTTCTACATGATTCCAACCCGTTTCTTTCTTTGTTTAACTTCAGTCGTGTTCCTTATGCAACTCTCCTTTCTACCTTCATTATGACCAAATAATCTGTTTATGCGTGCATTTATGGGCGCATGCATGGATGACCAAGCTCAAATACTTCCATGATAGGCAGCATTGAAGCAAAACACGATCCCGTTGTTTTTATGCGAGTGGTCGGTCGGGACCCGTTCTCAGCCGTTGCAAATCCGGATCGCAGGACGAGCGTACGTTGTGTGACCAGCCCAGAACCTTGGAACAGGTGACTACTGCGATTTGTTTATAAAAAAAAGTTTTTTTTTTTATTATTCAGGCCTAACGTCAGCAAAGAAACATTTTTGTTCAAGAGCGGGAAAATATGTGTATGTAAGACAAACAAATCCTGATCCTCGCATGGGTGACTGGTAGAACTGAAGTCCACGAGGCATGTGAAGAGAGGCTGAGGTAAACAAAGCAGCCAAGGGACAATGATTCTAGCAGCTAAGATTCATCAGGGTAATAGACGAAAATGATTTCCGACGAAGGAAGTGCGAGTCTAAATTCATAGATGTAGACTCGGCTACATCACACGAGTAATACGCACGTATTCACATACACGGAGGTGGCCACATACGCGCGGACGGCATCTCTGTATTGTAGTCTTTCCCACCAACTTGGAAAACTGCACCAGTTCTAGATTAGACTCTATAGGAATAATCCGCCTCAGGTTGTCAGGCTGACAAAAACGCACAATACTTTCCCCTTCACCCTCGTCTTGGCCAATAATCACCTCAGCACCACTCCACTCCCCTGCCACTGTATTTGAGATGCACCTTGTGGTATGGGGGGGGGGGGGGGGAGAGAAGAACAGGAAAGAGGATGTATATGTCTTGAAGGAATGCAAGGTCTCCTACCGACGCACTCATATAGTTCTCGAAAGGCCTTGCAAGAAAGCGGCTCATCACAATGCATGCAGCATTCCCACCAGTCAACTCTTTTTACCTATTCTTCATTAACCGCAACCTCCCGTCTCCCCCTTTCTCTTTCAGCTTTCCTTCATATATGCATTCGCTAAGCCCCTTCTCTCAGACATGAACGAGTGACGAAATAACAATCGCTCACGCAGTCGCTCCTTGCACGGACGCTTTACGCAATAACGATTTATACTCATTATGTTCTCACAATAGAACGTAATGATCTTTGTCTTTCGAACAATGTAGCGCTGCTCCTGTTTTGCAGCAGGCCTTCCGCGCAGATGGACGAGCATGAGAGAGGGAAAGACAAGGAAACAGGGAGGGAGGGAGAGAGATAGAGAGAGAGGGGGAGGGAGGGAGATAGAGAGAGAGAAAGAGGGAGAGGGAAGGAGGGAGGGAGGGAGGGAGAGGGAAGGAGGGAGGGAGGGAGGGAGAGAGAGAGAGGGGGGGGAGGGAGGGAGGGAAAGAGAGGGAGAATGGTTTACATGTTACCAGAATTTATTATTGTATTACGTCAAGATAGATCACAAATAAAGATGGAAAATGTGGAATATCAAATCAGTTATGGCGGGGCGTGCCAGGCCCAAACGGCATGCAGATCGGAGCACCTGAGGACGTACATTTCAAGGATTACCCCGCAGCCCCGACGGGAAAGTCTCCAATCGTCGTTCCATTTGAGGGCCTTCGATTTCCTGTCTTGTGCCGCGATGTCGCGTCGATCTGCAGGTCGTGACAAAGGCGCCAGCCGCCTCCAGCCTTCTCTTTTGTTATATATGTCAAATTGTGACCAAGCTCATTGTAGCCTATCCATAGTGTAACGCTAGCAACGGCGAAAGTAAAACTGAATTCCTCAGCTTTGTCAATTTTAGACAATGCGCCCCAATTCATATCGCAATTGCATCAATCCATTTCCAGCACCGGCGAAAATCCGTAACTAACAACCAGCCAATTCGACCCACGACGCCCACGAGGGTGGGCCCTATTGCCACGTCACTGCATGGAGACTAACGAATCAATTTAGGTCACACTCACCACAAACCGCACTCTGTTCTCATTACAAG
>BOPN01000473.1:489687-490821 GCA_017312705.2 Penaeus japonicus
CGCATGGTTTATGGATGAGGTTAAAGTGATCGGTGCGTGGTTACCTTTGTTTCCTGATAATTAACGGTTGAGTTATGTTATTTCGTTGTAAATGACTTTTTAGTGTGTATGAATCCCTTATTTTTTAGATTGTATTATACTCAGTGAAATCGAATATTTTCAAGAACATCGCTTATTAAATATGATATTTAGGTTGTGGTTGAATTTCTGTGTTTCGATCGATATTATTTAGAAGCGTACAATTATTGGTAATTATTACTGTAGTAAGAAGGTAAACAAACTAACTCGCACGGCACTGAATTTACGTACTTAAGCATAAGCGGACTTGTGCCCGTATATATATATATATATATATATATATATATATATATATATATATATATATATATATATATATATATATGGCAGATAAACCCACTATACACAAAACAGATTTATTGAAAGTGAGACAACAGTTTCAAGATCCATCTGGATCCCATCTTCAGGTCTGAGGAGGAAGAGAACAAGAGGGTTTATCTGCCATTTATCAACACGGAAGAGTGTTTTGCAAGTCATATATATATATATATATATATATATATATATTTATGTGTGTATATATATATCTATATATATATATACACTGTATATATATATATGTGTGTCGGTGTGTGTGCGAGCGTGTGTGTGATAATGATTTTGAATGAAGACGATGGTAATTTATCTAATGTTGTGTGGGGGTACGGCAGCAGTGCTATCTACATCTAGTACAAAAGTAACAGTAGCAGCCGAAATTCTTTAAAATAGGCTTGCGTGTAATAAGTTACTTTATATCACATCATTGTTTAAATTTGATAATTGTGCCTGTATTTTTATCTCACATCTTATTTTACTTCTGGTGTACGTTTTCTCTCTTTGTAAGTGTATCATAATTATATTTGAAAACCAATATTAACTTTTGATTCCGAACTCTTACTTTTGATAGACAGATATTAGCCTGCTGTTGCCTATGCGTCCGTCAGAATGGTAATGCGCAATCTCAAGCTTTATATCTACACGCGCGCACGCACACACACACACACACACACACACACACACACACACACACACACACACACACACACACACACACACACACACACACACACACACACA
>BOPN01000474.1:0-15000 GCA_017312705.2 Penaeus japonicus
ATATATATATATATATATATATATATATATATATATATATATATATATATATATAGAGAGAGAGAGAGAGAGAGAGAGAGAGAGAGAGAGAGAGAGACTTTGACTTTGGCAAGTGTATTGAGACAAGTGGGTACTTACATCTCGAAAGGATAAGGTAACACAGGTTATCCTCACCCCAATCTCAGTTCAGTCGAGAGAGAGAGAGAGAGAGATACAGTATGCAAATATAGTAAGAGATTTCTCAGTGATAAGAAATATACAGTAAACTTTTGACTTTCGTTTGGGAGCTTAGCATGTAGGAGTAACTGTGGTAAAAGAAACGTTTGACTATAGTAATGATGGTTGTAACATTAATAAGAATCATTAAAAAATAGAGGTCAGATTAAAAATATATTCGAATGTATAAGAAATTTCGTGTAACACTGGATCCACAAATCTCAATAATATCAGAATTAGAGAATTACGAAGTTACAAATAATTTCTGGTTCTGTAAAGCGTGACAGTATGATATCAGAATGGTATAGCATTGTTGCATTATTATTATTATTTTATTTTTTTTTTTTTAGTTTGTAGAATGTGATGTAAATTAAACACTATAAATCATTTACCTCGTTATTTGATATATGAAAATATCGCTTGAATGGCGTGTGTCCATGTGTGTGTGCGTGTAAGTTCTTCATTTCCCCAAGAATGAACACATGAAGGAAGCAGACAGATGAACAGATAAACAAATCTTTTAAGTAATGATATATAGTAACACTGCGGAAATTAAGCAGACAAGAATTTGCAAATTTTCCATTTAAGATGATTATAACATGGGCCTATGGTGCGTGGGCCGTTTCTCTGGGTTGTTTTTCTTTTTCACTCTAACGAATGTTTCTGTCAACGGATATTTGAACAACAATTTTTTTTCAGTCAGTTGCCGAAAGTATACAAGATGTTTATTTGCTTATTTACTTACATCTAGATAGAAAAATATTACCAATAATTCATCACTGAAATACTTCGGGTATGTTAATTATGGAACAGGAAAATGAAACACGTAAATTCACGCATTGGCAACTACAGAGAAGAGATGCCAGTTAGACGTTGTGGATGAGTGGCAGAGGCATCAAGGTCTCACTGACTCAGTATCCAAACACAAACTCTACTCTCGTAACGTTTCTCTGCCAGTGTATGTGACCCATCATCAGTGATTATGCCAATGGGAAGGATATGATTCGTGAATTGAAATAAGAACCCTTTGTGCAAAGTGATAATAATGAATTAATCGTAATCATTAAAAGAACCCAAGTGATGACCTGGACTAGAATGATAAACTGTTTACACACAGAGAAGAACGTCATATCTCTCATGTCAACTTGATAACAATTATTTCACGTAGAGAGAAGGTGAATCAGAGAAGGAGACAGAGTCGAGAAGCAAAGTAATTCGGAGAGAAGAGAAGAGGTGATTTGATCAAGCGGAAAATGAAGACCATCGGAGCGAAGGTGGTCGTTTTGGGGTCCCAAGGTGAGATGTGACGGACGGGGGTTCTGGGCATGAGGCTCAGGGGGACGGGTGGGGTACGAGGGTATTGTTAGTCAGTGTTCTGTCCTTATCTCTGATATGGTGATTTGTGCGCTCTAGACCTCAGTGTCTTGTATAATCGGTCTACTTCTATATTTATATTTGTAATAGTCTCTGAATTATTGTTTATTTTCGTTTGATTTTATTTTTCTGTCTCTATTTAGCATGACTTGAAAGAATTTTCAGTAAGGTCGATAACCTTTCTAGTGTCAGGATCCAACCTTAGTACTTGACTTTAAATGCCTACGCGATGGTATCAGTGAATAGAGATTAAATACCATCGTAACCATCGTATCATCGCCATTAACTCAAACCAAAATGATAGAACTAAAATATCCAAGTCGGATCGAGAGACAAAGAACCTAACCTCAAGGAACGCCAGTGGAGAACCAAGAACTTCAGTTATGTCGGTGCAAGTATAAGCGCAGAATACATAAACAGAGTATGAATGCTATTACTGTTCCGAGATATAAAGGTTTGATGTTAGCTAGTGTTGACGCGAATGCCAAGGGAAAGGGTGATGTCTTACTCTTTCGACGAAGCCATGGTTGTAGGTTGTGATTCATCTCTTCTTGGTGTTCATATGAGCTGAATTTGTTTGGAGAATAGATCAGTTATCTTTTAATACCAGTAAAGGTTTGAATTGGAATAGATATAAATGGATGCAAGTGTGGATCGGCTTTTAGAAAATGTCGGTAACGAGTTTAAGTCAAAATACCTAGAGAGTTGTCGTTTTTACAAGCACAAATTAACATAGACATCGACGCAAGCACAATAACCAGCTCAACAACCATAATTACCAGCATTTTTCATACAACCGGTACTCGTTCGAAGCACCCGATAGATGATATCAGCAAGTATGTCTCTCCTGTATCAGAGTCTCAGCTCCAGTACTTCCATGAATAATACTTCTTCAACGCCTTCTTCAGCGCCTTCCTCCCAACAGGTGTGGGCAAGACGTCCCTGGTGACCCGCTACGAGACCAAGACGTTCAGCAGGAACACGTCGTCCACAATCGGCGCTTCGTTCAGCAACATCGAAATCATTATCAATGATACGAAGGTCAAGATGCAGGTAAGGGGGATGGGGGAAGGAGAGGGGAGGAAGGGGGATAATAAAGGGAGAGGTGGGGAAGGAAAAGGAGGAGGATGAGCAGGAAAAGGGGAAGGATGAAGAGAATAAGAAGAGAAAGAAAGGAAAAGGGAAAGGGGGGGGGGGACGGTGAAGGGGAAGAAGAAGGGGAAGACGAAGAGTAAGGAGAATGGGAGGTAGAAAGAGGAGAGAGAGAGAGAGAGAGAGAGAGAGAATGGAGGGAGTGAGAGTAGGTAAGATCAGTAAAAGGAAATCGAAAGTTAGAGAAAGAGGATTGAGGAGATAGTACAGTTACATAATAGGAAGAAAAGATAAGAAGATGAGATGATAAGATGATTATGCAAATATGAATGAGGAGGAGGAGGAGGAGTGATAATCCGAGTGATAAAAGGATGGATAGGAGACAAGGCAGTTAAATAGTTAAAGGGATAAACAAAATTTAATCACATACATATTTTCTGCGATTGCTTAGAGTGAATACATCTAGATATAATTACACGATATACAAATAAAATCCGACGACTGTAATTATGTCATTTAAGCATGATCAAGTAGAGCAGGGGATTAAAAATGAATCTCGTTGGAGAAATGAATACATACATGACCATCTTGGCTTCAAACCCGGTGCGTGTGTACGGTACTTATAACTTACTTTGTATGTTTATCCTATCATCTCCTTTTTATATTCATTCTTCATTGAAAAGAAATGAAAAGCCACAAAACCCTTCAAATAGATCTTCATCCTTAAACATGTCGAGGGCCTAAGTTATAAAGAGGATGCGTTATCATTATTAGTAATATTGCTACTATCATTACTATTACTTTGTTTCTTTCATTACTAATGGTTCTTCCAATCGACCTAATCATCACCGATTCCACCTCCATCCTCGTATGATAATACATTATACAATAATTATGTATCCCATGCACAACGAAAGGCAATCATACGCATTGAGGAGACAGTTCAGTTACATAATAGGAAGAAAAGATAAGAAGATGAGATGATTAGATGATTATGCAAATATGAATGAGGAGGAGGAGGAGGAGGAGTGATAATCCTAGTGATAAAAGGATGGATAGGAGACAAGGCAGTTGAATAGGTAAAGGGATAAACAAAATTTAATCACATATTTTCTGCGATTGCTTAGAGTGAATACATTTAGATATACTCACGATATACAAATAAAATCCGACTACTGTAATTATGTCATTACATGATCAAGTAGAGCAGGGGATTAAAAATGAATATCGTTAGAGAAATGAATACATACATGACCATCTTTGATTCAAACTCGGTGCGTGTGTACGGTACTTATAACTTACTTTGTATGTTTATCCTATCATCTCCTTTTTATATTCATTCTTCATTGAAAAGAAATGAAAAGCCACAAAACCCTTCAAATAGATCTTCATCCTTAAACATCTTGACAGAATCCTCTTTATAACTCAGTCGAGTTATAAAGAGGTTTCGTTATCATTATTAATAATATTACTACTATCATTACTATTGCTTTGTTTCTTTCATTACTAATGGTTCTTCCAACCGTCCTAATCATCACCGATTCCACCTCCATCCTCGTATGCTAATTCATTATACAATAATTATGTATCCCAGCACAAATCTAGGCAATCATACTCATACTTGCAGGTGTGGGATACTGCAGGACAGGAAAGGTTTCGGTCAATGGCGCCCATGTACTATCGAGGGGCGCACGCGGCCCTCCTCGTCTTCGATATTACAAAAATGCACACCTATAATGATATCCAGCCTTGGGTACATGGTATGTATTTATGTTTCTTGATATTGGTATTGTTGATGTTGTTGTTTTTTTGTATTTTTATTGTTATTTTTATCTTTATCATCATCCACTTTCTCTTCCTCCTAATAACCATCATCATCAATCATCATCATCATCATCATCATCATCATCATCATCATCATCATAATTACTGTTATTAATATTATTATTATCATCTCCATTCATATTCATTATTATCACATTATTACTATTGATATTATTATTATTATTTGTTGTTATTATATTACTATTGATATTATTATTATTATTTGTTGTTATTATATTACTATTGATATTATTATTATTATTTGTTGTTATTATTATTATTAAGGATTCTCTGTCTGTTTGCGTCTTGTTTATTAGTTATTTTACAAATTGCCAATTTTCCTTCTTTTTGTATTATAAATATTCCTCCTTTTTTTCTTTTTTTATTGCTCCCAGTTTGAACATGTGTTCATCGATCGTTTACCATCGCGTATTGTGCACTAATCAGTATTTATCTACGCCTTTCTTCATCCTGTAAGAAAGAAAGACAGACAGAAAATAAAATAAGAAAGAAATGTATACACGACACGAAAAGCCAAAGAGATGAAGCGCATTTTAACAGGAAAATTGTCTGAACAAAGCAAGCAAAGAGACGAAAGAGATACCCGCTACGGATCCCACAGGCGGTCACGTGGCGGGGTTTGCCGACTGGTGGCGGCAACTTCGAGTCACACCTGTGCACACTTGCGGCCGCTGTCGTGCATCACCTGTTGGATTTTGATCTCACGGCTGCGATGTCAGTCTTGATGGCTGTTCATTTCATTATCTGTTTCGTGTACTTTGTTTGTTTGCATTCATTGCGATCTCTCTCTTTTTCTTTCTCTTTTTGTCTCTCTTTCTGTCTTTCGCTCTCTCTCTCTCTCTCTCTCTCTCTCTCTCTCTCTCTCTCTCTCTCTCTCTCTCTCTCTCTCTCCCTCCCTCCCTCCCTCCCTCTCTCCCTCTCTCTCCCCCCCCCCCCTCTCTCTCTCTCTCTCTCTCTCTCTCTCTCTCTCTCTCTCTCTCTCTCTCTCTCTCTCTCTCTCTCTCTCTCTCTCCCCCTCCCCCTCTCTCCCTCCCCCTCTCTCTCTCTCTCTCTCTCTCTCTCTCTCTCACTCTCTCTCTCTCTCTCTCTCTCTCTCTCTCTCTCTCTCTCTCTTGTGCAAATTTGTTAAATATCTATACCACAAGCGTTGCAGAAAACTTCCTGGTGTCTCCCCAAAGTTGGTGATCCTGTTTTTAGGGCAAAGGATTCCTGGGTGTCTCGCCCTCTCGAGATTGTTTTCCTTCGCCGTCTCACCTGATTATGTAAATTTCCGCTGCCTTCCCTCGCAAGCTACTTAACGTCTCATTCCGCCATGGTTGCCCTCGCCCCTTCCGACCACTTCCTTCCTCTCGCCCTTACCTCTCGCACCCTCGCTTCTCCAATTTCAACTCATATCTACCCTTTCTTCACTCTTTTCTTGCTATGCACACGTGTATCATCCCTCTCCATCCACCATTTTCCCATCATTTTCTTGCAACGCACATGTCTATTATCCCTCTTTGACTGGTCATTTCTTCACTCTTTTCTTACATCATTCCTGTTCATCTACCATTTTTTTCTTTCTCTCCTTTTTTATCTCTCTATGCCACGCCCGCATACACCCATATCACTCGTATATGCAAATACGCATCTTTCATTCCGTATACATAAGCATGCGCACACAAACACACACACACAATTATATACACATTACTCTCTCTCTCGAACACACAATTATATACACATTACTCTCTCTCTCTATCTCACTCTCACACACACTCACTCACTCTCTCACTCGCTCACTCTCTCCCACTCTCTCCCACTATCAATCAAACAGTCAGTCACGCCCACCCTAACACCCTTTTTGCTCCCCGCCCCCAGAGTTGAGCTCGCGGGTGGGGGAGGGCCTCATGCTTGTACTGGTGGGCAACAAGTGCGACCTTGACCAGGACAGAGAGGTGGATAGAAATGTCGCCCAACAGTATGCTGCCTCTATAGGTGCTATTTTCCTTGAGAGTTCGGCTATGGATGAAACAGGTGAGAAAATGGAAGGGACGTGAAGGTAAAGGGAAAGAAAAGGGGATGGGAGAGGAAGGGATAGGGGGGGGGGAGATGGGGATGGGAGGAGAGGAAGGGATAGGGGGAGAGAAAGGGATAGTGGGAGAGGAAGGGATAGGAGGTGAGGAAGGGGATAGGGGGATAGAACGGGGTAAAGGAAAGAGGGTAGGGGCGGGAGGATAGAAGGGATAGGAAGTAAGGGGATGGTAATGATAGGGGAGGAGGAATAAGAAGTGTTGAATACATTCATTTGCAGTGCGAATAAGAACACCAATCTGCCTTTCAATCTTAAAATAGTTGCAATGAATAATAAACAAGCGAGAATAGACATAGGCTACTAACCGTCCATCTGTCAGAACATTTTATATCAATCGATTCATCTCTCCTCTTTCAGGCATCGAGGAAATGTTCGAAATCGTCGCGACAGAAATGCTTCGGAAAGCTGACGAAATCGACTCGATGGTTTACGGATATTCTCCGGAGGTAAACATTTTATTTTTTAATTCATTGCAGAATGACTCTATTCTCCTTGCCCATTTGTGTATGTCAGAATGAATATTCTTCAAATTAGCTTAGTTATGGGGCTAAAAGGCTCCATATATTGGAAAAAATACATTTTTAATCCAGAATATTGCTACATTTCGAATATAGGGTACATAATGATTATATTGATAATGTTTATGATGATCTTATCGTTATTTTTATTGTTGTTATTATTACTACTACTGCTACTATTACAACAACAATTACTACTACTGCTATTGCTATTACTACTATTATTACTATTACTATTGTTATTGTTATAATGATTGTTATTTTATTCTTATTCGTCATAATCGTAACCATCACCACTTCCCTATCATAACCACAATTATTTTTATCATCATTATTACTGCTGTTATCATCATTAATATTATTAATGTTATTGTCATTATTATCATTATGAAGACAATGATTATTATTGTGAGTAGTAGCAGTAGTACAAGTCTTATTGTTATTATTATCGTTATCATTAACATCATCATCATCCCCATTATTATTATTACCACTATCATTTCCACCCTCCTCCCACTCAATCATCGCAACCACTCCTTCCATAATCATTCACCATCATCAACACAGCCCCCCCCCCCTCCCCCCTCACTCTCCCCCGTAATCGTCACGTGACAATTGCAGGCCAAGAGCACCATCAACCTGAACACTTCCCTGAATGATTCCTCCCTGTCCCGAGTGAAGGACAGTTGCTGCTAAGGGGGAAGGAAGGGTGGAAACACAACGCTGAAGATACAACAAACTAGTCAACTTTATCACGGGCTGTGGTGTGACGAGAGGATGGATAAGAGGAGGAAGAAGAGGAGGAGAATGAGGAACAGGATAATTGGATGGAGATAGATAGATAGAAGAGGAGGTGTTTGTGTGTGTGTTTTTTTTTTATTGAAATTAATCTAAAGATAATAAGAAAATGATTGTTGGAAAATTCCTGTTTTTCTGAATATATGAATAAAGACTTTACACTTATATGGTTTGCATTGGCTCAAAAAGTGAATTTGTTCAGAGAATTGAAGAAAGTCCGATATTGAAGGAAAATGCAATTATTTCAGTTTTTCCCCATTTTTTGAGAGCGATGGGTAACTATTTTTGGTTCTGTACATGTTTAGTGAGATACTTTAGGTTTAGTTTTAAGAATTTGTATTGACCATATGGTTAATGAAAACGTGCCTAATTTTATGTAAATAAATAATGTTAAACCTTTTCTTTGACAAACCGACAAAATGAGATGTGTCAGCTATGAAATGTGATATTTAGGAAAATACTCTTAATGAAAGTAAGAAATCTATAGATCCATATTTTTTTCCGTTTGTATGGGAATATATAGTATAACCCTGTTGATATGTCTGTTTTTATAATGAAATAATTTCAGTAGAACTGTCTGATAAAAAAAATAATAAAAGAAGTGGCTCATAAAAACATTTTATTGAAAACACATTTCATAAAAATCATATTGCACAATCTTTAAAACACAGTCTGGCAAACCAAACCAGGATTTGGCACAGATACCATGATGAAATAGTTTACAAAAGGAGAGTAAATATCCAAAGACCAGAGCACCATTTGATATCGAAATGATCTGAGGTTAATGATGAAAGACAGTGGCGAACACCCCACAGCGGTCAGACACAACACGGAACACATTCGTTGGCACTGCAGGGTGTTCAAATCATTATGAATTTGAGGTAGGTCTTTACGTACATGGGTCACGGCTATTTAGGCACATCAGAGGACACAGGAAGCTAATTATGAGAGGTTGTGAGAGCCAAACGGATTCCTTGGAAGACGTTTTCCGTTTCGCGTCGATAATAACGGAGGTAATTTAGAGTTTATATTCGGGTTGAGCTATGTAGGTTTTGTCTTTTTTTTTGTCTTTCGTTATTTTTTCTAACTATATGAATAATAATATGCCTTGTTATATAAAAAAATCAGGTAATTCCCGTTCGTCAACAGTCATTTTCAAGGACAAAAAACAAACAGATGACCCGACACCGATTTTGCATTAAGAAGCAGAGGATTTGAGCCTTTTGGCTTCCGTGAAGATTCGTAAGAGGAATTCTCCGGTCATCTCTGGTTCGAACGTGGAAGGGACGATGACGTAATATCCAGCGGGGAAACGGAACCTCGTTGTTACTTCGCGACAGTTTAGGAAGAAAGGAACTTTGGCGTAACTTGCGTTGTACTTGAAGAATTCGGTGTCCAGTTTGACTCCCGGTTCCATTTCAGGGGGAAGCTGCGAAAGTAATGTGAAGATTATTACTTAATGTGTATCTAATTTTATATATTTATATATATTTATTATATATATATACATATATATATTTATAAATAAATATATACATATACATTATATATATGTATAAACACACACACACACACACATATATATATATATATATATATATATATATATATATATAAAGTTATGTATATACATTATATATATGTATAAATATATATAGATAGATACACATATGGTATGTGTATGTTTATGATATAGTTTACAAACACTGCCATTTACTGTATTCACGTGAGTGTATATTCGTGCAAGGACACCGCAACACCCGAGCGCCTCACCTGATAAATAGTGTAACCAATGGGTTGGTATTCGGCGCCGTACCTCTTGAGCTGCCTTACGTTCTTTTGCATGAGTGAGACGACCATCGTGCACAGGTCGTCGTCGTCATCTTCATCCGGGTCCTCGAGCTTGACCGTGTACTGAGGATTAGTCGCGAAGGTTTCTGAAGGGGATTCAGGCCTCGTTTTAGAATTGTAAGTTTATGTATTCTTACATTTTATAATGATGTGTCTATTGAGTCGAGGACGTAAAGGTTTGAGCTACTTATTGTACATTATGAAATATATGTATGATGCGAAACAACCTCGGTTTAATTATTATTTCTTTCAAATACTCTTTTATTAATTGGTAAGCTCACTGCTGTTTCTTCTCTGAGACTGTCCGTTTTTCGAACCAATCTTTATTTTCGAAACATCATCCCTCATTTCATTCATAACATCTCCCCCACCTCCTTCGTGACGCAATCCCTCATCTCATTCATAACACCCCCCCTCATCACTCACTAATGAAGTTCCTGCACCCGCCGGCCGTGTGATGCGACACCCACGCCCCCTCGAACATGAGTCTCTTCCACCGCCCTTGCACTTTCTGCTGCTTCCTGTGGCCTTCTTCGTCGTCCTCGTCACTGCTGCTGTCGCTGTCACTGTCGTTGTCGTACTCGAACACTTCCGGAGTCACGTCGCAGATCTCCAGGGTTGTGAAGTTGGCCGCGTAGTCCTGCAAAGGAGAAGGAAGTTGATTTTTTTATTATTATTAGATTCGTATACCCCTTCTTTTGAGTTTAAATCGATCCGGTTATACGTGTATCTATCTTTTAATAATAATTTACAGATCTGGTTATACATATTTGTTTCCTGTCTTTGTTTTTTTTCCGTGATATTCACACTTACAAAATGTACGACACTTTTCGCGGCGCCTACCTGAACAGACATCCAGAACTCGCCGTCGTCGTCGAAGGTGAGACCCAGCCTCTTCTTCTCGTCGGGGGAGATCGTGGCCCACTCGGGGGACTTGTCGGACCAAGCCCCTGTCCACTCGGCCTCGTTCCCCCAGGGGTTGTGCAGCCGGACGAGCTCGGCTTTGCCCTTTTGGGGAAGAGGGGCGAGGGGGCGGCGCAGAAGGAGTGGGGGGGGGAGAGAATATGAAAGTTAGTTTGGTTTGTAAGGTGGAAGAACTGAGAATGGCGGAGGTGAGGGCGATGGTTTTGATGGTGTTATTAGGAGGAATGGATTCAGTAATGACAATTGGGATGGTGATCATTATCATGGCGAAGAACATGATGATGGATAGTAATGATGTGATGACAATACTGATAATAATTGTAACCATGGCAATAATGATAATAAAAACCCATGGGAATAATGATAATGGTAATGATGATAATGATAAAAAGGGTGAGAACAATAATAATAATAATGAGGCAAACAATATGATTTTACTGAATGCTGATATCACTATCAATAACAACATTGAGAGAGTAATAACAAGAACAATGATAACTATGACAATAACAACAACAACAATAACTATTATTTCAATTATTATAGTGATCGTCATCATGGCATGTACACAAAACTAAAACGCAGCCTGTTGTATCCTGTCGAACGAATTACTAAATACCTATAACAAGAATCTGACACCGAGCCTTAAAAATACAGTTTGCTAGTTTCCTTTGTTTTAGTTTGAAAATGGAGGGAAATTTGGATTATTCAGTTGTTCCAATTCGAGTAGTACCAGAGCTGGTTGTGGTGTTGCCAGCTCGATAATCTAACTATTATGGGTGTGAGAATTACAATGCAGTATGTAAGCTTATTAATATTCATAAGGGGTGGGAAGTCAATACAACAAAAGCTACTGCAGAATACAATATATTAGAATTTATGCAATGTGAATCTACAATACAAAATATGCATTCCATAAGACAAGGCCCCAGCGATACAAACTACTACGAAAAACAATACAGGAAACTGAACTCCAAGTTAAGGTTATGGCGTCGCTTCATCATGTTATTACAAATTAGAACCTTCGAGTATGAATGCACAGATCATCCTCGTCGAGTGGAGGGATGTCACACTCACATACTGACCTCAGGGAAAGCCATACTCAGGGTCCAATTGGTAAGGGAAGAGAGGGCTGATTTAAGGCTGGACTGGTCCGATTGCGCGGCTGTGACGCCGGCCATGGATCCCAAACTCGCTAAGGACTTGTTCACCATGGCCAAGGCGCCCTGGAGGTGAGGCATGGGCAAGGAAGGCGTAAGTTTCTGCTCCTGGAAGTTAAAGTCGGTCTCAGGGATCGAAGGTCAAGAGGGGGAGAGCCCCAGCACTTCGGCCGCTCAACGGATGGCGTTTTGAGACTCGAGCACGGGTGATCATACTACACACATAGCACATCAAAGTTTTAAAAAAGCTTTTTTCTTTTGTCACAGTCAAAAATGTAATCTGTGGCAACCAAAACAACTGTATCATTGGACAATAAGATGTTTAAGCATAAACCTGATATAAAAAAATCTGGACATATAACACATAAAATCGTTTTAAAGGAAATGCTACTCGAAAATACCTATTTTGCAAAGCTTCTACGGTACACGCGAATGTTACATACATGACTACGGAAGCACACGGCGGTTAACATACGTCTTACATTTGTACAGCACGTAATAAAGGGAAAAGGAGAGAATAAAAGCACACGCAGAGGGTGCGACAAGGGGAGAAGCAGAATGAATCAGGGGCGGAAAAGGAAATGTTATTGATGAAAATTTTATTTTGAAAAAAAGGCACAGGTAATTAGCGTTTAATCTCACGATAAGGTGAAACTTACTTAGTAAAGTCTGAAAAGAAAAACGGCTTATTCATGAAGGTTGTCATAGGGCGGTTTATGAACGACTTTTTTTTACTCCCCAAAAAAGCCTAATGTTCGAAAATTTACTGACTGGTAGTTTTGTATGAAGGGTCTATCTATTTATCTATCTATGTGAAGAATAAGGTCCATTATCCATGAATTTTTCCTCGCCGATAAATATACTGACCGGTTATTCTATTTGAAGGGTCTATCAATCTATCTATCGACATGTGTCTATGTGAAGGATAAGGTCCATTACGTAAGGCTTGGGAATTTACTTTATTTCTAGCTATAAGTGAGCTACAGTGAAGTGGATTTATCAGGGGGGAATATAGTGGTTACAGTGACAAGTGGTTACAGTGACAACGCATATATAGCTGAAATTCAATGTCCATTAATCAAAAGGTTAATATATATATTTCAGTTTTCTTGGTATACTTTAATCAATTTATGTTATTGTGTGTGTGTTTGTGTGAGTGAGTGAGTGAGTGTGTGTGTGTGTGTGTGTGTGTGTGTGTGTGTGTGTGTGTGTGTGTGTGTGTGTGTGTGTGTGTGTGTGTGTGTGTGTGCATATATGTGAGAGCAACCAGAGAATATTTGCCACTGTAACCTCCCCCTCAACACAACGGGAAAAACAGGCAACCGCAAGGCCCGCCTCGACATACCTGCAGCTTGGGCGCAGCGGAGGCGATGTCGACCTCCGTGACCCTCGTGATGGAGTAAGCGTGGCGCACGATGAGGCCGTTGGGCAAGATGCTCTCCGATTGCACCTGGGGATGGTCCGGCTGCAAGGAAGGGCGGAGGTTACGAATTGTGGGGTCATAGCGTTTGCTTCAAGAGTTTCTCGTTCCCTTTTCGGATATTTGTATGGTCTCTGCCCCCCTCTCTCACTCTCTCAATACACTGTATATAGTATGAATAAACTTATTAAAAAAAAAAATCTCTCTCTCTGTCTCTCTCTCTCTCTCTCTCTCTCTCTCTCTCTCTCTCTCTCTCTCTCTCTCTCTATCTATCTATCTATCTCTCTCTCTCTATCTATCTATGTCTCTCCCTCCCTCGCACATTCTCTCATTAGCTCCTTCTCTCCTTTTCTCCTTCTCTCATCCTTCTGTCCCCCTCTCCCTCTCGCATCCTCTCTCCTACACTCCTTCTCTCCCCCTCTCCCTCGCACGTTCTCTCATTCGCTCCTTCTCTCCCCCTCTCCCTCTCGCATCCTCTCTCCTTCACTCCTTCTCTCCCCCTCTCCCTCTCGCATCCTCTCTCCTTCACTCCTTCTCTCCCCCTCTCCCTCTCGCATCCGCTCTCCCACCCTCCACCGCATCTAAACTCCCTCCCCATCACGAAACCATAGATCCTCCTCACCTCAATGGCACAGCCCATGAGCGCGGCCCTGCGGTAAGCCTTCTTCATGACGCTGAAGAGGTTGGATGGCGGGTTCCTAAGGTCGACCATCTCAACGACGCCCCCGGTCAGATCGACCATACTCTCGTTAATGTTTCCTCCGCGTAGCGCCTCGTAACCGCCATACAGCCTGGAAGGGAAGGGTCAGATTTTGATTTTGTGGATTTGTTGATTGGGTTTTCTTCAAACGTCAGGGATTATCAGACAATCTATCAAATCGACAATCAGTCATTGAAACTGATCTAAAATAACATAATGTTATTATGTCTATAGCATTCTGCACATTGCACACATCTTCAACATTACAAATAAAACGCCCAAACATCAAAACATTCCCCTATCCGCATGCTTCCTACACCAAAACAGTTACTCACTTCGCGTAGGCCTTCTCCAGCAGCGCGCACCAGAACTCGTTGTCCGTTTTCGAGTGCATGAAGACCAGCTGGCCGTGGTAGGTGGGCAGCATGTCGTCTATGACCACCTCCTCCCAGCGGCCGTACTGCCAGAACCTGTCGGGGACTCTGCGTTAGGGATCTGCTGTCGTGCTGGTTTTGTGGTGGTTATTGGGGCGATGGGAACACTTGGTATTATCATTAGGGTTCTTTTTTCATTTCTCTTTTCTACGTGTTATCATTTTTTGTTGATTTATTTGTTTGTTGGTTTATTATTTGTTTGCTTTTTCATTTATTGATTCATTCATAAGTTTATTCATTCGTTTATTATCATGTGTTATTATCACAATCATTATTATTATCATTACCAACAATACTATCATTATCATCAATTTAAAAAAAAACATTTCGATCATCATCATCTCTATCATCATTAGCATTACCTCTATTTCTCTCATCTTTATCATTATCATCACTGCCCTGAATGCATTGATCAAGATTAACATCAAACGAAAACTAAGATAAGAAAAAGAAGACACGAAAACCAGAAAAGGAAAAGATAAGCAAAGTCGATCGTAAAGATAACAACGAGACAGAGAAGCGTTGTCATCTTGTCACGTGGCGCCAACATGTGGTAGGAGGTTGGCACTGGCACCTATAAAAAAAACTGCCCAG
>BOPN01000474.1:25000-27500 GCA_017312705.2 Penaeus japonicus
TTTTTGTGAAGCATTATCATCATGGTAAGAATTTTTTTATTAATGCGTCTTATTTCTTCTTTAGGTACGCCTGTACCCTTTAAATAAAAGTAGATGATTGGGATTTCTCAATTTTGCTTTCGGTTTCAAAACTAGACTGAAGTTAGGTCTCTTTAATATTTTTTAATTGTTATAATGCAACAATTGTCGTAATGCAAGCCCAAACTCAGCAAATAGCATAACGGAATCTGTTTTATCAAACTAGCTATTCAAGTATGAATGATAAACAATATAAACATATATAGAGAGAGAGTGAAAGCGCTGCTCTCTCCACCGAGTCAGCCTTTACAAATCGCACACAATGACCCGCATTTTAAACGAAAAAGTCGATCACAGACTTACCTTATTTGTAACGCGACTGTAGTAAGTGGACTTCTGTAAGCTCGGTCCTTCAATGTCATCCACGGGCGTTAAGGGCGGGAGAGTGCCCTTGGTCTTGTAGCAGCGGCAGTGTCTCTCGTCGTGCTCCCTCAGCTCCTTCTTCTCACTGAGAGCTTCTACCTCTACTTCGTCAGGCATCTTAAGGTCTTCGTCTCCGAGTTGGAGTTGTTTCTGTTAAGATTGTTTTGTTTTTTTTTCTTTTTTTTTCACCGAATTATCTTTTTATTACGCTTTTGTTTCTCCACTTTATGTGTTTTTCATTCACTTATTTATATTTTGTGTCTTTTCTTCTTTCTGTAATCAAACTTGGAATTAATCTCCACATCAATTTGCGTGTTTATAGGTTTAAAGGGTTTGTATTCTTTCATTCTAATGTAAAATATCAATGCTTTTTGTTTTCTTTGTTCTCCAGTCATCTTTTTCCTCTTTTAACTCATTACAGCTTTAATACTACATGGGTTGCTTATAAGAAAGATATTTGATATAATGATTATGATAAAATATATAATAATAACATACTGATGATGCTGTTGATCATGACGATGGTTTGCTAAAAATCAAAAGGAAGTTGAAGACAAAACCGAAACAGCAAAAGCTACAACAGTGATAATGATAGTCGTGATAAAAATAAAGATAGTAATAATAAAATTGTTCATAATAAGAGCAATAATGATGATAAATGATATCAAAAGTTGTTCCGGCCTTTATCGCTCGGTTCCTAATCCCAGCAACGACCTCATTACTAACAGGCACACAACCTGTAGCAGACCCACAGTTATTCGTGTTGTTGCGGCGGCGCCTTTTATCAGCACCTACAACTATCAGGGCCATGTGACTAGGGTTGCCAATCTGATTTAGATGACAAGGTGATGACACTTTGACCCTCGAGACTAACGCTGAGCACCAGGGCATTATGGGAGAAGAGGCGTGGTCAAGGAAGGTTGTTCAATGGGGAGAAAGGGGCGTGGCGAAATAATCTCCAGCCAACCAAGAACCAACGTTATACCCATATGAACAAAAAGGAACTCTGGAGGTGGGGCGTAGTTAGACTGTAGCGTGTTCAAGGTCCGTGCATTAACTAGTGGGGTGGAATTGACGCCCAGCGTTTTAATCTGCATAAGTATTCCAGCGTGCAGTGGCGCCTGTGTTGCTGGCCTTTGTTTATCTCGGTATGTGTTGTGAAATGCCGTAAGGAACTCGGTGAAGTTGCACCGGTGTTATGCGCTTCGTTCTGAAGTAAAGTCAGATCAGAACACCAGATTATACAAGGAAGAGCAAAATCATTCCGAGCACGCACTGCATCGTTAAAGCAAGTTTCTTATTGCTCTGAGTGGCACTTGGACAAGATCAAGGGAAGACCATCAGAGAGACAGCTCCTCCACAATCCGTCACAGATGCCATCATCATTGAGAAAGGGCGACAGTCAACAGAGGGTAATGAGTGCTGTCACATTTATAACGAACAGTGACGGATATAACCTACACAGAGTAATCTAGCAGGGGAGAGTATCATAGGAGTCGGTTTACATTGCATATCTATGCCGAGAGAGCACAGCAGTAACATCAACAGCGATGAAGATTTCATTAGCAAAAATTACATCAGTATCATGGAGGTTGGAGTTACACACATACTCATAAATACTTAAAACACACATGCAAATACACACAACAGCATAGTAACACAAACAAGAGCATACATAGAGACAAACACACGCATACTGTACACATGCAAACTGCATGCACACACACAAGCATACGCACGTACACACACATACATACATTAAACCTTCCTACTGCCAAGTTCCACAGGGGGACACAGGCATTCACATACCCTCGGGATCTGGCAAGACTCAGAAGAAGGAGAACTGAGGAAGAACTAGAATCTCAAGACAAGGCATTGAAGAGAGAGAGACAAAGTAAGAGATAGAGAAAGAGAAGAGGGAGGGAGAGAGATAGAGAGAGGGAGGGAGGGAGGGAGAGAGAGAGAGAGAGAGAAAGTGTGTGTGTGTGAGAGAGAGAGTGAGATAGAGGTAGATAGATAGAGAGAGTATTAATTAAGAAAGAGGGGTGGGGACGTATAT
>BOPN01000474.1:40000-45000 GCA_017312705.2 Penaeus japonicus
CGTCCGCGCTATTGTATAGGTGGCAACGAAAGGCCATGCGGCTAGGGTGTGTGTAGGTCCATAGCACGCGAAGAATAATAATTATCTACCGACTAGGAACCTCAAAAGAATGTCTTTTCATTATTTGTTATTCGTACATTTCAAGTATCTCCTGTTAAAACGGTTTCATCATAATCCTTTCAGTGCAAAGTCTTCAGTACATTCATGCAACATTGCCGTATTGACTTTGCTGGGCTATGAAAATGCACGAGGCTCTTTGCATCTCGGTCTTATAAGGCAATCCATACCTTTGCCAAGTCGTTTTTTCGTCTTCTTTCCAAGCGTGATACCACTTCTTTTGTTTTTGTTTTTTCTCTATTAAATTAGTCAAATGTGTTTAAAAGTTCATTCATCAAATGTGGTAATTTACCTTGAAAATATTTTTTTACTCAGGACCTTGTCCAGACATAGGATATAACAAAAACATAGAAAAACGAAGTCATTCAACAGGAAAAGGAAGCCGAAGAAACGACCAGGACCCATACAAAGGTTCTTGTACTAGGTTGTCGGTTGGAGGAACGACGAGCCGCCCGGTGGGGTACTGGTTGGCCTTGAATTTACAAGACCATTTTATACACAGCGCATGGATGACGTCATTTGTTTGGGTCACGTGGTCCATTCTTGCTGCACAGAGAAAAAAAGTGAAACGAGATATATGTGTACATATATATATATATATATATATATATATATATATATATATATATATATATATATATATATATATATATGTATGTATGTATATATATATACACACACATAAATATATATAGAAGAGAAGGACGATAAGAAAAACAAGAGATAAGAGGTCAGGAAGGACACCATAAAACTGAATAAATACTTATTCTTACATTACTGTGAAAGATGATTGCTATTTTGTTTTTATTTTATTCGCGGTGACTGGCCATGTCAGCCGTCTTTTTTTTTATTGAACGGCCTTTTTTCAGCCAAGAGCAGAAGACGTACTGTATGTTCAGCTGGTGATTTGTGAAGAAAATATATGCTGTCCTTCGTCACAGTGTTTTTGTCTTTTTTTCTCTCTACGAGTATTTGTTCTTAGCTTTGTTGTGCGTGTGTGTATGTGTGTGTGTGTGTCTGTGTGTGTGCGTCTATGTGGGTGTGTGTGCCATTGTGCGTGTATGCGTGCGTTTATGTACGTGTGAGCGTATTTGAGTTGAGATAAGTAGACAACGAGATAGATATTTAGAGCAGCACAAATACTCTCCCCCAGACTAGGCAATTGCACCTTCCGTTGAATCCTTAAGCAACGCATCTCTGGCAGTTCTCCATAGTTGCCAAGAGTTCTTTTCGCAACGACACCTAACCGTGTTAGGCAAGGCGAAAGATGATAACGATAAAAACGGATAGTAAAAAACAAACATAAAAGTAAATACAGCAACCCGCTATTCCTTGCCTTTCCAGCACCTTTGTTTTTACGAAGATGCAACTCCATTTTTTGTTTACATTTTTCTCCCTCTGAGACAATGACACGGTCCTGAGATGCATCTTGAGCGCATGTGTGTTTTTTTTTTTCCTTCTTCTTCCTTTCCTTCTTCATTTCTTTCTTTTTCACAGGATTCTGTCTTCACGTTATGCTAATTTAGGTTCATAAATAAGGCACCTTAAAGTCAGGAATATTGCCGAGCAGTCAAGGCCGGAGTGATGCCCGGGTGGGTAGGAGTGGAGGTGAAAGGGGAGGGGGCCAGGTAAGATGCTGAATGGGGGAGGATGTGAGCGAGGGAGGGAGGGAGGGAGGGAGGGAGGGAAGCTGTGAGGGGGTGAGGAAGAGGAGGGAGGGTGCGGGGAGGGGGGGGAGAGTGAGGGAAGAAGAGAGAGAGAGGGAAGGAGCGAAGAAGGGGATGGAGGAAAGGGGCGGAGGAAGGAGCGAAGTTAAGCGTCTGGCAAAAAGAGTTGGTGATGATGCGCGAGTGAGCGGAATGTTGACAAAGAGCAAGGAGCAGAATGGACGAAGGGAGTGGAGGCGATGAAGTGTTTCGAAAAGAAATGTGTTTGCTGAAAAGAAATATTAAGAAAAGGAAGTGGGGGCTTTTTTATTAAGCTAGATAACAAGATAAAGACGGGGACGGAATAAACAAAGAGTAACACTAAGAGAGGAAATAAAGAAACCAACAATATAAAGGACACCATGATAATATCTCTCACTAATAACAATCTTTCTCCATCACAGAATAACATTAACATAGCAACCTCTACCATGCAAAAGGGGGCCCGGGAAACAGCATAAACACCCGAAGTAGCAAAAAAAGGCCCTGGAAGAAGCATAACAGCAAAGGACAGTATCACGGGACATGTGGCAGAATGACATCAGATGACACGGATGACAGACACAAAGACAACTGCATCCTGCTATCACAGCATCCTTAGTCTGCGTTGGGAATGCTGTCAGTCGTCAGCCGATGACAAGGCGTTTTTTGTTTCACTCGCAGTTCTGTGCTAGGACTTTTATTTTATCTTAATAATTTCATATATTTAAGAAAGAGGTGTTTAAACAATTGTGGTGGTTAAAAGATGGATATATAGGCTTGTGTATGTATGAGCTTTGCTGATTTACCTTCGGTGGTGCTGTAATTATGACTGATACATTGTTGTTGTTGTTATTATCATCATTTTATATTATTATTATTATTGTTATCATCATCATTATTAATGTTACCATGACAGTATCATGATCATTATCATAATTATCATCAACATCATTACAATCATTAATATTTTGTTTTGTCACCATCATTACTCCTGATTTTACATTCACTGTTACTGCTGTTAGTGATGACATTATCATGATTATTATTGTTATTGCTGTTGTTGTTGGTTTTCTTGTTGTTATTACGATTGCTGTATATATTTTATGATATTTCTATTAACGTTACAACTATTTGTTATAGTTATCATTATATTTTTTTATTACTGTGACAGATATTATCAAATCTTTACTATCATTACTGTAAGTACGCATAGTAAATTGCTATTATTATAATAAATTTCAAAATATCAAGATCAGCTAGAACTTGGGAGCCCATTGTTGTTGTTATCATTATCATTATTGATGTTATTATTGTTCTTCTTATCATTATTATTATTATTATTATCATTATTACGATGGTGGTGGTGATAATGAAGTTGATTATATTGTTATTATCATTATTCATATCTTTTTAATTTACTTTGTTATCTTTATTATTGTTATCTTTATTATCATTAATATTAGGTTCATGATTATAACCACCATCATTATCATACTATTGAATTAATCACAATCATTATCATCATTGCTATCACCACCAATATCATGCCCCAAAATTAGCATCATAATTGCCACAATTAGCATCATCATAATTACAATAATTAGCATCATCATTTACCACAATTAGCATCATCATAATCACCACAATTAACACGAGGAAGGGCACCAGGGAAAATGCGACTAAGCTGCCCTTGTTAACAGAAGCTTAATTTTCGGTCCTCTGATCCGTCATTTGTATTTCCGGTCAGATACATCATGTGTTGACTTGATGGGAATAGATTAGATTTATTTGATGATTGTATTTTTAATACGTATACAACTATATGTGTATATGCACATGTATGCATACGCATATATGTGGTCTTAGTCCTTTAAATATGTGCATATATATATATATATATATATATATATATATATATATATATATAAATATATATATATACATATATAAATATATATATATATATATATATATATATATATATATATATATGTATATATATATATATACATACATATATACATATATTTATATATATATATATATATATATATATATATATATATATATATATATATATATATATATATATATATATATATATATATAGATAATGTGATAATAGGATAACACCAGAGATCATGTGATAGCAGGATAACACCAGAGATCATGTGATAGCAGGATAACACCAGAGATCTTGTGATAGCAGGATAACACCAGAGATCTTGTGATAGCAGGATAACACCAGAGATCATGTATTAGCAGGATAACACCAGAGGTCATGTGATAGAAAGCTTGTAGTGATTCATAGTGACTTAAGAGGTTATGTAAGAGCAGCTGGTAGGGACACCAGTGACGGGAGTTTGCAATTGAAGTGATCCCTTATCTGTTGAATCTGCAACTGAATAACAGGGAGGAATTTGCAGATACTCCCAAGACTATTAGGAGTCGGATGACCATGAAAGAATTAAGTTGGGGAGTTTCTGTACTGTGACAAATGTAGACTTTTTAAACACCATGTGCTTGCATCTAGCAAAAGAGCAAAATAACATAGAAATGTAAGTTTTAAAGGGTAACTGTATGGTACAAAAACACAACTGTTATTGATCTTATATCGGATATTAGTCCTTTTAATCCACCCTAAGATCACACACACACACACACACACACACACACACACACACACACACACACACACACAGACTTAGACATATATATTAAATATATATATATATATATGATTGTTCATTCATTCTATTCACATATATGTTTATATTTATATTTCCTGCTATAAATGATTATCGTGTGTATTTTTTTCCCCGCAAAAATTATTCTTGTAACCTAAATACTGGGTTTGTCTGCCTGTTTCATGTTTTTTATAATAAATACCTCAGGACCAAAGCCTGATTTAGAGTGTTTTCTTACGATTTGCCCTTATCTAAACTTTTTTGTTTGTTTGTTTGTTTTCACCTTGTTTATCTCCTTTCTCTTTTCTATTTCCTTTCTCTTTATGTCTCTCTCTTCTCCTCCCCTCGGTCTCTCTGTCTCTCTTTCTCTCTCTTCTCCTTCCCTCGGTCTCTCTCTCTCTCTCTCTCTCTCTCTCTCTCTCTCTCTCTTAATCTACTTTCCTCTCCTCTTTTCTAATTTTTCATCCATCTGCCTCTTAATACCATTCCTCTAATATTATTTCATGCC
>BOPN01000474.1:52500-55000 GCA_017312705.2 Penaeus japonicus
GATGATGACATATATAGATGGTTATAATTGATGTCAACGATAATAACAAAAATATTAGCATTCGAGCCATAGATGAAGAGCAACAAAAAGCGCATCAGAATACAATACCGTCACTTCCAATTAAACCTCGACAATAAAATCAGTAGTAGTGATAGTAGCAGTAGTAGCGGCGGTGCCATTCAGAGACCCGCGTGAGAATCTCTCAAGAGGTCAGGCTGTATGACCCTGCTATTATACTGACTTCCTTGGGCAATGCAGTATATGTCTAGACACTGCAGTGGCCTCGTGGATAAAGCCGCGCAGCATCAGAAAAAGAAGAATTATATAGATAGCCACAGCCCCCAACCTCCCAGTCTGCGGCCGAGGGTTTATGGTAATAATGCTAATAGCGGAGAACTATTTGCAGCGGCGATATTAACTGTAAGCGGAATTTGTGGAAAGAGTGATGAAGGTCATGGTGTTGTGATCATAAGTATGGCAATCATAAAAAATAGATACAGTCCATATATATGAATTGTGTAGGATTTCATGCCATGTCAGCCGGAATTAAAGCAGACCTTACACTCTATATAGGTCTTACGTTAATATGAGAACCAGCACTATTGTTGTACTTCATTTTAAGAAAAATATAACGCAATGCAGGGAAAATAACCAGGGGGAAACTGGAATGAAACAAATATTCGCCTCCATGTAAAGAGCGACTCAAGAATGCTGTCGTATCAATATTTATCATAAAAACGGTAACTGCTGGTGTCCGCAACCAGGTAAATACCCCTCGGGGACAGGTTGTACCGGGAAGACTGGGAAAGCCTTGACATCCCAACGTAAAGCGTGATGTCCCCGAGCACTTTTCATTGATGTCTGGAGGAGACTTTACAAGGGGTTCAACGTGCGTTATTCCTCTGCATTTTTCTCCACTCTCTTTGTTGGCGATTAACCCACCTTTGTTACAGAATTCCCCCTCTCATTTTCCAAAGAAGCGAATGAATGCTGCCAACAAGCTTAGTGAAGCGAAGGGAAGATAGAGTGTTTATTATTGAAGAGTAAATAGTAATGGGCCGGTATCCCATAGTGTGGCAGCGCGTGCGTCGACTCAGTGCTCGAACAGACTCGGTAGTGAGAGGGCAATCGCTGCGTCGGCTGAAGGTACGTCTATTGTGCTCTCTTATCTCTACTGGTTGGCGATGTCGATGCTGTGTTGAAATACTCACAAGAAGCCCTTGTAACACCCGAAGAGTGAGAAAAGCCCGCGGGGGGAAAACGCGTGGCTTGGCGAGGAAAATACCGGCAAAATCTCGATTTTTTGAGAGGGAAACCCATAGAAGAAGACCTGTGATTCGGGTGTCGGATTACGGACGAAGATCTGAAGCCATGCACGATATCCGATGAGGACGTGTGTAAGCTGCAAGAGCCGTGTCTAGTGAAGTGGATTTAGTGCGAGAGGTGCATTTAGGAGCATGAGATCGGTCGGGGCGGCTCGCGGGGGAGAGAGAGGAGGGGGGGTACAGGTGGGGAAGGAGAGGTAGACGCGTTTCGCTTGGCGCGGAATTTGAATTTTGTTTCCCTTTTGCCTTTGGGAAATTTGCGTGTTGGCGAGCTGCAGTGTCTGGCGGCGACTGCCATCGGAATTGTGTGTGACGCTATGATCCACGAGAGTTCTTCGGTCTTTGTTATGTTTCCTTTGCGTTAGTTCTTACCTGTGAGTCAAAAGTACATTCTTGAGATGGATTGAACTTGAGTTGCATGTAGTTTGTACTTGACTGGCAAAAGGAATTGTGTGAAATGTGTGCTTAACAAGGATTGCAAGTTACTTGTGACATTCAAAGTGAGTTGGTTCATTGCTGTGTCTTGAGCAATGTTCTTGTGAATTTGTGCATAAAAAAATCTGTGTTGTGTGTGTTTTTTGGTATTTTATTGTGCACAATGATTTGGGTAAGTCAAGAAAGGACTGAGGTGTGCATGGCTAAATTCTAGGGAGTGCAGTGTGCAAGACCTGAAGCGTGCTCTTGGGGTATTTCCTCTTAAAATGATAGAAAAGAAAAAAATCAGTTGAGAAGGAAAGTTTCGTAGTGTTATTTCACATATTTATCAGTCAACTTTTTACTGAAGCCAAAGAAGTTTTGGATTTGTACTTTAACACTAGCTTGCTTGCCACACCCATAGACTATAGTATTTCTCATATGTGCAATCCGGATTCATAAAAGATATCTTTGGTATGTACATGCTATACCTTCCAGGCTGGGGTAGATTGTGTATTGTGTTTTAGAGGAAAATAGAAATTTGTTGAGAAATATTTTTTGCTTAAGTGTTTTATTGTTGTTGTTGCCTTGATGAAGATGCAAGTATCATTGCTTTGTGCATGATTTCAGTCAACATTAGTAACAACACTGATGCATGAAGGCCTTGAATTAGTGTCTAAATATTATTGATATGTGAATGACAATGTTGACAGCGTAAAGTGATGGCAGTTATATGTTTTCTCATGTCAGGTATCTGACAT
>BOPN01000474.1:67500-87500 GCA_017312705.2 Penaeus japonicus
CTCTGGATCTCTCTCTCTCTTCATCCACCTATCCCACTCACCCGTCCCTCAACCCTCTCCTTTCTTTTCTTCTTGTCTCTCTCTCTTCTCTTTCAGGGCCCTCTTCCCCTCCCCTATCTTGCCCTCCACCCTCCCTTATCTCTCGCCCCTCTATCTTTGCTTCCCTCCCCTTCCCCCTTTCCACTCCCTCTTCCACCCCCTCTTCCACTCTACACCCCCCCCCCCCCCATCTCACAGCATTATGCTCTCTCGACGCTCCTAAGGGAGGCATTCCGTGCCAGTCAAGGCTTCGGGGTGACCTATATATTGAGTGCCTGTGTCTCGTGGTGTTTGATGTGCGTGGTGCTGGTGTTGATTAAAGGTGTTTGGTAGCGGTTATGGTGCGAGAGGGGGGAGGGAGGGATTGGGCGGGGGGTGGAGGGGGTAGGGTTATTGGGGTTATTTGGGGGGTCGATTTGAAGAGGTTGGCCGGTGAGGTTGTGAGAGACTTTAGGGTTAGGTTAGAGGGCGGCTGGGGAGGGATGCTGGGGTGGTTTTGCGACTCTGTGTATAGTCTGTGTGTGGAAGTGGGGGGGGGGGGGCTTGTATGAGGGGTTAAGAGAGGTTAGTTTGAATGTAAAACGAGTGTCTTAGGGAAGAAAAGGGAAACTGTGGTCGTACCTGAAGCTGTTGGAACGTATAGACCTCTTTTTTTATCTGTTAATTTGTTTTTTTATTTTTTATCTCTTTATTTATTTTTCTATTATTATTTTTTATATTTGTTAATTTATTTTAATTATTTTTATCTGTTAATTATTATTTTTATTATTTTTTATCTATTTTTGGATTTATTTATAATTGAAGGGTGAGATGGAGAAATCGGGATTTTTGTTTTGGCGAAATGGTAAGGTGGTGTTCGGGAAATGGATCCATGGGTGGGGAGGGGGAGGGGGGTGCGAGGCTTGGTCATGATGGTGGTGCTGGTCGTTCGGCTAGTCGTCCACGGGAGATGACGGCGCTCCGTGACAATGGTGACAGTAACGACTTGGCGAGCAGTTGCCGCCGAGGTTTAGACTGCCGCCATCATCATCGGGGAGGCGGCGACGGCGAGGACTCCATAGTGTCGGAAATTGCTGTTGACTTTTGGGGAGGAGGACGGCGAAGGGGAGGGTGAGGAAGAGGAAGCAGCAAGCAGCAAGGAGTCCATTTGGGTTCAATTTATACAGACAGGCGAGAGACAGATATCTCTCATGGGATAAGGAGGACATGTACATAAAACACGGTCCATCGAAATAGTAGCGAAACACAAGAGCGTGGCCGAACGCACGCGCGTGCGCATAAACACACACACACACACACACACACACACACACACACACACACACACACACACACACACACACACACACACACACACACACACACACACACACACACACACACACACACACAATAGAAGGAAAAAAGTTAAAAATGGAACCAAGAAACAAATCTCTTAAAAAAGAGCATATATCTTTCTCGTGCGTGGGCGGGCGTGGAGGTTCGTGGGCGAGCAGGTACGGCACGTGTCATAATGCGTACTCATCCCCTCCCCTCACCTCTCTTCCATCTCCTCCTCCTCCTCCAACCCCCTCCCTGCTTCCTCCCTTCCTCCACCCTGCTCCACCTCCGTACTTCCTACCTCCCGCCCTACCCCCTCCTTCCTTTCCCTTTCCCTCCCCGTCCTCGCTTCCTCTCCCTTCTTTGTGCTTCCTCCCTCCACCCCTCCCTGATTCCTCTCCCCCATTCGTGTCTCCCCCCCCCCTATCCACCCACCCACACGCATTCTCAAGGTCTTTCGCAGAGATGAAGGTTGCTCCATACTTTTCAGTCGACGTGTCACAGAGATGAGGAAGGGGTGGAAGCAAGGGTAGGGAGGGTAGGGAAGGAAGGGGAGGGAAGGAGGAGGGGGGGGAGGAGGAGGGGGAGGGTAACGGGGAGTGAGGTTACGGCGGAAGAGGGGGAGGGGAGGGTGAAGATGGTGAGATGGGGGGATGATACAGGAAAAAGTCCCCTTAATTAAGAGGATGGAAAAAGGAAGAGGAGGATGAGAGAAGGAAACTTAAGGAAATAGAAGGAAAGGAAAGGCAAGAGGGGTAGAAAAGAGAAAACGGGAGATCAGAAAAAATAGAAATCGAAAAAAAAACAATCTGGAAGAATGAAAAAGGAAGTCGTCTCCGGAGAAGGAAAGAAAGTAAACGAAGAAAATAAACAAGAAACGGGAAGACGAAAAAAAAAAAGGCGAGAAGGAATAAACAAACCGTGTCCGATAAAGAAAACAAAAGAAAACAGAAAAGTTAAAAAAAAAACGAGAACGAAAAAGAAATTTAAACAAGAAAACTAAAATCAGGAAAGCGAAGGAAAGCTACGATACTTCCACTCCGTGAACGCTGATTTCCTGTCGTTATCCCCCCCATTCCCCACCGCCACCACCACCCCCTCCCCTCCTCCTCCTCCTCCTCCTCTCTCTTTCTCAAACAGTAATTTCAGCTCCGTTGCTTTGCTTGTTCGGAGCATATGGGGGAAATAAACAAAACCAGGAAGTCGGAAAGATACAGAGGAGAGAAAAGGCTTTTTTATTTCTTCATACACGGGAAGAAAAAGGGACAGCGTGCACTTTGAGGGAAATTGGATGTATATGGAGAGCTGTCTCTCATGATAAACATGCCAATGGAGATTTAATCTATATTTGGAGGGAAACCGTTGGGGGTATTTTTTTGGGGGTAGGGTGGGGGGGTAAAGGCTTTTTATGTTATGCTTTGTGATTGGTCGATTCATATAATGTCGATTAGAATCGAGGATTAGGAGGAAAATCAGAATAATTGGTGATGGTGAGGGCGATGATGATGATAAGTGTTAATGGCGAGAAGAGCCATAAGCAAGTTCCAGGCGACTGCAAAACTTGTTACAGTGAGTGTTAGAGCTCCGAATATTGCTAGCGGGAAGACGTGTGTGGTCTTTTTCTGGCGCACGCTTTTTGAGGATAGTGTGAGGTATTAAAGAAGATCTTGTCTTAAGAATAATGTGTGATAAGACTGAAGATTCGTTCCTTGCTTTTGTTTCATGTTTTTTGTTGTTTGTTTATCGTTTTGGTGTGGTTTTCGTTTAAGCTCATTCAATTCTTTCTTCTTTTTTTTCTTTTTCTTTTATTTTAATCTTTTTCTCCTTTTTTTTCTTCTCTTTTTCTTCTCTTTTCTCTTATTCCTCCTCTTTCTCTTTTTCCTCTTCCTCCTCCTCTTTCTCATTTCTCCTCCTCCTCTTTCTCCCCCTCCTCTTTCTCCCCCTCCTCTTTCTCCTCTATCTACTCCATCTCCTCTATCGCCTCCTCTTCTTTCTATTCCCACTCCATATAGTTTCTTGGTTCTGATAGCCGCGGCCACCAGTAAGCGAACCTCAGCAGTTTATTTTTATGCATAAACATCAAATATTCTTAGCAAGCCTTGGACACACAGACACAGTTTATCTCATTTACACGGACAGACATACTCACCCTCGCCTCTTACCCCCCCCCCTCCCCCCTCCCCTCTCTCTCTCTCTCTCTCTCTCTCTCTCTCTCTCTCTCTCTCTCTCTCTCTCTCTCTCTCTCTCTTTCTATTACTCTGTTACTCACTCTCTCTCCCCGTTTGATCACTCTTTTTATCTGTGTCGCTTTCTATTGTTCTTCTTACTCTGTCTCCCGCATCCCTTGTCTTTTTTTCTCACTCACTCACTCACTCACTCACTCACTTTATCTCTCATCCTCACTCGCATTCTCTCGCAATCTTACGCTTTTAGCCGATTATATAAAGACCTTATTGATAAATTAAGAGTGAAAGAAGATCGAAAGAAAGTTAATCGCAAAAAAAAAAAAAAAAAATTATTTTTTGTCGATATATGCACGTGGTACTGTGGTGGTTTATGGATTCCTAGTGACCGATTGGGTTGGTGGTAAACAGGGATTGATGTGTTGCATTTTTTTTTTTTTTTTTTTTTATGTGTTTTTTGTACTAATGGTAAGGATTGTGCTGATGGTGCTGACAGTGGGATATGATATTGGGGATTATGGGACATGGAAACGCCATTATAGTAAGCGTATGCTGATGATGACCACACTCCTTCTTACAGCAGTCTTCTTTCCCTCCACCTCTCCATCCACCCCCCCCCCCCTCCATGTCATCCACTAGGACGTCATGTGCCAAGAGTGTTTGACCTCGTTGCCGTGGGAATTGTGTCCGCAGTCCCATTTGTCGTCGGTGTGTCTATATATAGATGGATATGTGATTTATTTTCGTCGGAGGTGAATTATTATTATTATTATTATTGTGGTTGGAGGAGGAAGGGAGAGAAGGAGGATGAGGAGAGAGGGGAGGGAAAGAGAGGGGGGAGAGAAAGGGATAAGGGAAGGAGGGAGGGAGAAAGGGGTAAAGAAAGGAGGGAAGGAGAGAGGCAGAAGTTAATTAGGGGAGGAGAGAGAGAGAGAGGGAAAGGAAAGAGAGAAAGAGGGAATCTGAAATTAACTTGGGGAGGAGAGACGGGTAAAAGAATGGAAGGAGAGAGGGGGAAAGGGAGGAGAGAAGGAAGGAAAGATGGAGGGAAAGAAAAAAAAGGAAGGGTGGGGGAGGTGGAAGAGCGATGGCGAAAATAAACAAAAAGAGGCGAGACCTAGCGCCGCGGGGGTTCGGTAGGGAGAAAGGGGGATATTTGATACTCCTTTAGGGGCGCTGGCACTCTATTGTGCTCATGGAGAGGGAGATATAGGCAGGAATAGGGTGCAGGAAAGGAGGTGGTGTAGGTCTATCGATATGTAGAAGGGTGAATGAGAGTGGGAGTGGGAGAGAGCAAGAGACAGAGGCGAGGGAGAGTGAGAGAGACAGACAGAGGCGTGAGTGAGAGAGTGAGTGAGAGAGAGAGTGAGTGAGAGAGTGAGTGAGAGAGAGAGTGTGTGAGTGAGTGAGTGAGTGAGAGAGAGTGTGTGAGTGAGTGAGTGAGTGAGAGAGTGTGTGTGTGTGTGTGTGTAAGAGAGTGAGTGAGTGTGAGAGAGAGACAGGCTTGAGTGAGACAGGCTTGAGTGAGAGAGAGAGAGTGAGTGTGAGTGTGAGTGTGAGTGTGAGTGTGAGTGTGAGTGTGAGTGTGAGTGTGAGTGTGAGTGTGAGTGTGTGTATGCGTGTGTGTGTGTGTATGCGTGCGTGTGCGAATGAATGAATGCATATACAATATCTGTATTAAGTGCCAACCTCGTAACGGTTCAATCTGTTTTGTGTTGCCTTAAATAACGGGGAACTTTTTGTGTAATGTAATGTAACTCAAAATGAGCAATGTATGTGAATTGTTTGGCAGTTGTTCTGTTTATGATGTTTCTGTATTTATATGTCAAACTTTTTTTTGTCTACGCCCAGTGAGAGGTTTTAGTTAATTTTATATCCAAGGTTTTTGTTTTTATAGCTGTTCCTTGATTAGTGGTTATGTGAAAAAAACAACTAACTAAACAAATTAATTCTCCTGGTCTTATTCAATGATTCATATTTCGAGTGTGATGTGTTGTTTTTGTCCTTACCCATAAACGCGTCCAGCTGCGTCTCTTTTTGTACTACTAGCATCTGCATCATCATGTCGCCTCCATCTCCATTTCAAACTCCCTCCACCACTTACATCTCTACCACTACCGTCGCCACTTGTTCTTGCTCATCCAACACCGCTGCCGCTGCTTCCTCCTCCTCTACCACCACTGCTGCCATTTAGTCTTCTTCCACCACCACCACGTTCTTCTTCCTCCATCACCACCACTTCCGCCTCCACGATTACCACCACTTCCGTTACCTCCATCCCCACCAACACCAACATCGCCACCCTCCCCTACGATCTCCACTTCACCACCACAACCACCACCACAAGCACTACCACCACATCCAGAATCACCACCACAACCACCACCACAAGCACTACCACCACCACATCCAGAATCACCACCACAACCACAATCACAACTACAACTACACCCACCACCACAACAACAAACACCACCACCATTAATCATCGTTACATAACCCCCCCCCCCCTCCTCCAATTCAAATTAGATACCGGACTGTATTATATTCATCCACCCTTTCAGTGATTAACCCTTCCCCCCTCCGTCGCCCCCCCTCCCCTCCTTTCTGTGAGTCTTGATGGTCTTGTTTGGGCTGGAGAATTGTCTGTTAAATTGCATTAGCATAGATGAGAAACGCTTCTTTTTTGGTTTTATTTTGATAGGTTTATCCATGTTGGAAAAAGTTGTGCTTTGTATGCGTGTGAGTGTGTGCGGGTGTGTTTGTTTGCGTTCAGGTCCCTGTCTGCTTTTTCCCTTCTCTTTTTCCCCTTTCTGTTCTGCGTTTTAGTTCTCCCCTCTCGACCGTTCTTTATTTTATCATCTCTCTTCCTTTATTTTACTTAATCTCTGTTTTTTTGTCGCTATTCTTGGTTTCCCATTTATTTCTTGCCTTTCTTTTATATGTAAAATGTAAATATAAAGGTTCCAGTAACGGGCTATGAATGATTAAGAACGGTAATTTTTCCGTTTTTTTATTTTTTTTTCATTTTTTTTTTCCTCAAAAATATCAAGTCAACATCGAATTCCCACAACTTTTACTGTATTTGCTCTAAGATCGATTAGAAATCGTCAGTATTTTTAGGCTCGATCTGGTCCCTTGGTTTCCAGGAACTTTAATCTAGTTTTCATTGGACCCGATTAATTTTCAATCATACAACACCTAATCCCCCCTTTCATTCATATTTTGTTTTTTTATTGATTTAACCCTTTGTCTCATTCAACCGTCGCATTCATTCATGCTGTAATCCCTCCTTTTATTCCCTTTTGATCGACCTCCTTCCTGTTCTACCGCAGTACCCGCTCGCTCACCTCCCGCCTACCTACCTACCTACCTACCTGCCTTGCCTACCTGTTGCCGTCCGGTCTACATGTTGATCCCGAACCCATACAGTTTCTCTCTACATGGTGTCGAATGTCTTTGCGGTGATGTAGTAAACCGCAGGCTAAGTGTCAAAGTGGTGGGGGTGGGGATTAGGGTGGGGGAAGGACCGTTTGGGGCTTCGTTAGGGAGGGAGGGGGGAAAGGGGGGGGGAGGGGGAGGGAGAGAGTAGAGTAAAGGGAAGGGGTAAAGGGACAGGAGCAAGGGTGGAAGGGATAGCGATGTGATTAAGTAGTGCAATTACCCCTTGGAGAGGTAAATATAGTGGCGTGGGTCTCATTTAGAGACATTCCTTTGCTCGTCCCCAGCTCCTCTTTCCCCTCTCTTTCTTTGCCTCATTTCTCTTGCCTTCCCTCGCCCTGGTAATGTATGGGTGTTGGGGGGCGGGATTTGTAATTAGATGATGTTTTGCACTAGGACTCTCTCTCTCTCTCTCTCTCTCTTTGTGTGTGTATGTGTGCCTGCGTGTATATATCCTTTCATCGTATTTATTATATTTTTACCCTGGTTTTCCTCCCCCCTCTCCCTTCCCCCACCATGAAAATTCAGGTCATTAGTTCTTGGAGATGCGGCTGATGAATGAATGTATTCCAAATGAAACCGATGAAAGGAAATGACGAAGAAGAAGAAGAAGAAAAAGGGGACTACAACGAAACGCTATGTTCATGTAAGCTTTGTGTTGACAGCAAATCCATAAGTTACTTTCTTGAAAGCAAGACGCCGTGCAAACTTTGTTTACTGTGGCGAGCAAGAAGGTTAGGTGAAGTCTGTAGTATCATCGTTGTTGCTGTTATTATTTTGTTGTTGTTTTTGTGATGGCCAGAATAACAGGACGGCATTGTCTTATTCGTTTCCTTATCCTCATCCTCAAATCGCTTGTTATCGTCATTGCGTTATTACCCTCGTCCTTGGCATAATCATTTTTATTATTATATTATGATATAAAATACACACTGAGGGAACAGGTGGATAGGTCATGCACACGCATACCGAGCTAGACGTAAACAGGTAGACAGACCGGCAACATGAGCAATGGGTGATTGACATTCAAACAGACAACAGGGACACACACACCATAAAAAAGTTTTTTTTTCAAGTTTTAGTCCGTCTTTCCATTCTGTCGTTCCGTGCCGGCACTCCGTCCTGTCGTTCGTTCAGTCGTTCCGTTCCAACATTCCATTCCGACGTCCCGTTCCGTCGCTCTGATCCGGCGTTCCGTTCCGACATACCGTTCCAACAGCCAGTCCACCGGATGGCGACCCATCAAGGAGGACGGCAATTAGTGTCCCGTTTCTATCGGTCCGTCGACACGCGAGGATGGAGGCAATTGAAAGGATAGTAGGGGGGGGGGATATTCTTTATATACTTGGTTATTTAATTGTTTCTGTTTAGTTACTTATATTTACAAATGCTTCTGTTGCTGTTGTCATACCGATTCTACATTTTCCAGATAAATAACGGGAAATACTGTGAAACACGGCAATACATTGTCAATGCTGAGAAAGGAAACCGATTGAGTCATCCTTGTACATCAATTGTATTTAAATCGAGTTCAAGGATGTAGCTTCAGAATAGCCTGTCTAAATAGGCTTAGAAATGGCTTTTGATGTTTTGTTGGTTTGTTTGAAGAACTTTTTTCAGAAAAGATTTTAGAGTATTTGAATACCGTACTATTTTATAGTATTTACCGCCTGGTGTATACCGCTTATGCAATATATGTATATGATATATATGTATATATATGCATATATATACATACATACACATATATATCTATATCTATATGTACATATATATATATATATTTATATATATATATTTATATATATATATACATATATATGTGTGTATATATATGTATATGTATTTATGTATATATGTATGTATGTATATATACATATATGTATATATATACATATATGTATATATACATATACATATACATATATGTATATATATATATACATATACATATATGTATATATATATACATATACATATACATATACATATACATATACATATACATATACATATACATATATACATATACATATATACATATACATATACATATATACATATACATATATACATATACATATACATATACATATACATATACATATATATATATTTACGCACGCCCACACACACACACACACACACACACACACACACACACACACACACACACACACACACACACACACACACACACATACACTTGCTCATTTCTGTGTAACAATTCCTACATCACTTATCACATGATCTATATTGAATTAACACGCAATACTAGCACACCGCATACCTGTCACATACGTATACATCCTTATCATACACAGAAATACAATCGTTACATCCTTGTTTGGCCATTCCACCCTGTCGCCACAGACACAACAGTCGCTCAGTGTGGATGGATGGAAGGCTAAGATTATTCTTTCCTCTTCGCCTCTCAGTCTCACATAGTTGTATGCATAAGAATATAAGTCTCATGATGAGTACATATTAGTAAGCATATTAATGCGATTCGGACGATACTTGCATATTAGTAAACGTTTTCAAAAATGTAAATCGTATAGTGAATACGTATTGATAATTATGTGAATAAAAATCATATAAACATACGAATGAAAATTGCATGATTATTACATATTAGTAAGGTAGAGGTAGTGTGAGTAGAAAGTAGGCATTAGAATATGGAATATGTACACAAATGGCCAAGCCTGTATGTTGGATGATATGCAATCGGTATGACAATAAGCAATGATAGAAATGGTTAATAGCAACAGCATTTATCCAAATATGTGAACTAGTGTGTACGCGTGTATGTGTGTATTGATTGATGTCCATCCGTGATTAATATCTATAGAAATTTTCTTGACTGGGAATATCGCCTCCCAAGTGTGTTCTGCGATGGTAATGACGGGGTTGCGCCGATGAATGGGTGACAACGGGAGAGGAGAGAGGGGAGGGGAGGGGAGGGGAGGGGAGGGATGATGAGAGAGGAGGAGGGAAGAGGGAAGAGGGGGGTAAGAGAGGAGGAGAGGAGAGGGAAGAGGGAGGTAAGAAAGGAGAGAAGAGGAGAAGGAAGAGGGAGGGAGGAAAGCAGGATGGAAGGGAAGAAGGAATAAGGAAAGGAAAGGTGGAGGAAGTGGGGGAAGGGGTGAATTGGAGGAGTATGGGGCAGAGAAAAAGAACAAAGTAAGGGAAGCAGAGGATGCATCGATTGGTGTCGAGTGTTGATAGATGCAACAAGTACTTTTGCGCTGCCTGTCACTTTTTTAACCTTGACTAAATATTCCATAGTTCTTTGTGCCCTTTTGGCCTTCACATGACGAAGAATGCAATAGAGGGAAAGTTGCAGGGCGGCAGAGCTTGTTTCATTGGTTGTTTCATTGGCTTTTTAAATTATTTGTTTCATACTGATATTGCGATTGTTATGACTTTTGATGTATTTTTGATTTTTAGCTATTATTATTGATGAAGATGATGATCTTCATATTTTGTTTTATTATTACATGTGCTGCTCGTTTTTCTTAAATTTTAAAGATTGCGTTAATCACATATTCATTAATGGTTATTCATTTAACCAAAGAATTTGGTTATTTACGATAGGAAAACGCATTGCAAATGGTAAGACGTAATGTTGTTCGCGCTCCATTTTCCAAAGCTCGCTCGTAAATATATTTCGTTGGCGGCGGCTTCGGGAAATTGTTTTGTTAGAGGCAGGTGTTTTATATTATGTGCATATCATTGTTTTTTTATTAGCTTTTTATGAATCGTTTTTTTGTCTATGTTGTCTGTGGAGTAAAAAAAAAATATCGTCGTAAATGTATTGACGCGAGTACAAGCACTTGCACATGCATATGCACATTAATGCACAAACACGCATCCATGCACAGGCATACTTTTGCAGACGCTCGCTTTCAAAAAGAAAAAATAACAACAACAAATAAACAAAGCAATGTCATCCTCATACAATCGAACTACAAACACAATATCAACACATGCCATGGCTAGGAGGATAAAGCATTCAATAGCGGATGGGTTTTGATATATGGGCGGGGTAGGGGTAGGTAGGGGGTGGGGGAGGAGGGCGGTAGGGAGATGATTGAGAGGGTTTGAGCAGGGCCGTATGGGGGGGGGGGGTGTTGGCAGGGGGATGATTGAAAGGGGTTGTGAGGGGGGAGGGGGGAGTAGGTGATATAAAGGGTAGAGGAAGGTCAGTGATAAGTGGGTTGCTTGGGGAATCCTTGAGGAATCCTTGGGACTGCGCAGGAGTGGAAGAAGTTGGAGAGGTTGGAGGGTCAAGGTTAAAGTGGGAGGGAGGGTGGAGGACAGAAGGGATGGAGGGAGGAAGGAGAGAGAAGAGAACGGAAGAAAAAGTAAGGAAAGAGAAGCACATGCGGACGGACATGCAGGTAAGTAGGCAGACAGGCAAGCAAGCAAGCACGGAGGCACTGACAAACAGAAAACAAAGAAACACTGAACTAAAAAAGCGGACAAAATAAGACAAGAAGTGAAGAGGAGGAAGAAATAGAGGAGTATCAGTGGCTGAGATGATCGCGCTAGTGCCCTCCTCCCCACCCTCTCCCTCACCCTACCTCCCTTCCTCCCTTCCTCCCTTCCTACCTCCCACCCCCCAGACCCACCTGGCACGCGCCGTCGGCCTCTCGCTGACTTCACTATCTCCCTCACCCCTTTCCTCTCGCGTTAGAGGTTTGCTCTTCTCTTCCGTTCTTCGTCGTATTTCTTGTCTCGTTCCGTCAGTCTCCCTGTTTATTGATACACCTCAGTTACTCTTTGTTTGCTTCCCTTTTCAGCTGATTTATTTTATCTTCGTCTTCCCCTTTCTCCTCTCCCTCCTTCGTCAGGTTTCTTTCTTCTTTATTTATTGGTATATTTATTGTTATATTTACTTTTTTATTTACTACCATTTACGGCTTTATATTCTTCTCCTGCCGTACCTATTGACCCGAAAGTATCGCCCTCCCCCTTCCTCCGGCACCCCCCTCCGTCACCCCCCACCTCCCCCACCTCCACGCCCCACGTCAAGGTCGCTCCCCTCCCACCTTCTCCCTCTTGCTCTGGTTGTATCATTGAGTGTTTATAGATGCTAGTAGGGAGGGTCGCTCGTTTTCTGTTTTTGGCATCTTTAGGTATATTCAAAGCCATCCTGGTCTGTTAATTTTTTTTTCTTCTTCTTCTACTATCTGAGTTCTCTCACTCACCCCCCACCCTCTCCTTCCGAAATTCTTCCCTTTCCTCCCTCATACCTCATTTCCACGCGGTCTCGTATCTCTTTTATCTTTCATCTCCCCTCCTCCTTGCATTCTCTTCCTCCCCTCTCTCGTCTCTTTGTTTTACACTTCCTAATCCCCGTTCTATCTCCTCTCTCTTTCCTTTTGTCCTTTCCTCACCCCTACTCTGTTCCCCTTTGTTTTTCCTTTTGTCCTTCCCTCCCCCCTTATTCTTTCCTCTTTTACATCTCTTTTTATATCCTTCTTTTCAACTCCTCGGTCTGTTGAGATAAAAGTCACGTTCCAGTCGATAAGTTTTCAATAAAATCAGTCGAGTCGATCAGTTTCTCGATCGATGTCCTTCCCTCCTCTTCCATTTCCTCTCATTGTTCTTGCCTCCTCCTCTCAACCTCTCCCACCTTCGTCCCTTTTCTCTGTCCTCTCTGTCTTTCTATTTTTCTCCCTTCCTCCCTCCTCCCCCTGTCTTCCCTCGCCCCCGCCCCCCGCCCCCGCCCCTTACTTCGCCCCATCTCAGCGGTGTATCATACTAAGGTCAGAGACGATTGGGATTGCTTCTGTTGATAAGGTACAATTTGGTGCGTGTGGGGGAAGGCCACGCGGCCACTCAAGCGCGCTCTTCTCTTTCTTTTTTTTTCTTTCTTATATTTCTCAGTTGTCTTCCTTTTCCCTCTCCCCGCATAAGTATAGGGCTGATAGATCTAAAGAACTCACACACAAACTGAGGGGGCGTGAGCGGGCAGACGCACACAGTATCGTCGCGTAATTAACGAATGGAATGTCATTGGCATTCCACAATTGAAGAGGTCTTGGCCGCATTCCGCGATCGAATGTGCCCTTTTGACGACGCGGAAGGACTTTGAAGCGCGCATTTCGGTGCGATTGACTGGAAGTGCCTGTTGAAATCCCGTACCACAGCTTCGGGTCTTAGTGTTGGGTTTGTTGCTTCTGTCTATTGAAGGCCGAGAGAGGAAAGAAGAGAAAGGGGGAGAAAAGAGGAGATGAACAGAACAGAACAGAGAAAGGACAAGAGGGGAGGGTTGAGGGATATAGGAAGGGAGGTGGGGCAAGTGTACCTGCATCTACATTGAGGATACTGTGAGTGAATAATTCCGCAATCCTTTGTAATTCTCCCTCCTGCTTCTCGCCCCTTTCCCCTCTCCCCTCGCCCGTCTTTCCTCTCCACTCTCCAATCTTTACTCTCCTCTTCTCTCCTTGTAAAATGGATTTACTCGGTTCGTGACATTGAATATTGGGACATCCCTTATCCTTCTCCCTCACTTGTTCTCGCCTGTTTTCTCCCTTCTTTTCCCTCCTCCTCTCTCCTCTTCCCCTCCCCCTCCCCCCTCCCCCTCCCCCTCCCCCTCCCCCTCCCCCTCCTCCCACACACTTCCTACCCTCCTCATCCTCCCTCACTCGCTCCCCCTTCCCCTTCCCCTTTCCCTTCCCCTTCCCCTTCCTTCCTCTTCCCTCCCTCTTTCTCTCCCACTCCCCCTTCCTCCTTCCTCCGTCCTTCCCCCTCCCTCACTCCCCCCTTCCATCTTTCCCCCACACACACCCTCCTCCCTCCTCACACTCCCCCTTCCCCCCTCCTCCCTCCTCCCACACTCCCCTTCCCCCTCCTCCTACACTCCCCTTCCCCCTCCTTCCACACTCCCCCTTCCCCCTCCTCCTACACTCCCCCTTCCCTCCTCCTCCCACACTTCCCTTCCCTCCTCCTCCCTCACTCACCTTTTCCCTCCCCCTTCCCCTGCCCCTCCTCCTCCTCCTCCTCCTCCTCCTCCTCCTCCTCCTCCTCCTCCTCCTCCTCCTCCTCCCACACTCCCCCTTCTATCCTTCTCCCTCACTCCCCCTCCCCCTCCCCCTCCTCCTCCCCCTCCCCTTCCCCTTTCCTTCCACCTGCATCGCTCCCCTCCAGTTTATTTTTGACGTTCTAAGGCTAGATTAGTGTTGGGGATGATTGTGATGATATTTTTCAAGATAATGTTTATGTTTACCTTGCCTGATTAAATTGTTGATTAACGGAGAATGTAGATCCGGGCTCCTGCTTTGACTTTTTCTTCTTTTTTTGTTTTCGTGTTTTTCTCTTTCCTAATTGTCTTCGTCATTAATTTTCCTCTTTATTTTTTTTTTTATGTATGTAGGGGGTGGGCATAGTGTGCGTGTGCGTGTGTGCGTATGTGTGTGTGTGTGCGTGTGTGTGTGTGTGTGTGTGTGTGCGTATGCGTGTGTGTGTGTGTGTGTGTGTGTGTGTGTGTGTGTGTGTGTGTGTGTGTGTGTGTGTGTGTGTGTGTGTGTGTGTGTGTGTGTGTGTGTGTGTGTGCAGGAGTTAGTGTGCATATATCCCGCGGGTGCGAGCGTCAAGGAGCGCGATAAGAGGCCAGCGGAAGAGGAGCGAACGAAAGAGGAGGCCGAGACGATGACGGAGTTTGATCAGTCGAGGCCGTCGTCTCACTCTTCTTCTGTGATCAATACTGTCCCGCCTGACCATCGCACGCTGACCCACAGAAGAGGAGGAGAACGAGGAGTAGGAGTAGTAGTAGTAGTAGTAGAAGTAGTAGTAGTAGTAGTAGTAGTAATAGGAGTAGTAGTAGTAGAAGTAGGAGTAGTAGTAGTAGTAGTAGTAGTAGTAGTAGTAGTAGTATTGGTGGTGGTGGGGGTGGTGATGGTGGTAGGAGGCGGCGAGAGGAAAACCACGAGGAGGAACGGCTAAGGCGAGAAAAAAAATACAAGGAGAGAGGAATAGAGCGCAACGGAAAAAAGGAAATGAATGTAACACATGCACAATTGCATATGTTATACACACATGGGAAAACACACACACACACACACACACACACACACACACACACACACACACACACACACACACACACACACACACACACACACACACACACACACATACACACACACACATATACACACACACATATATACACACACACATACACACACACACACACATACACACACACACATACACACACATACATACACATACACACACGACAGAACGAGAAGGAAAGAGACAGAGTAAAAGTAGGAGAAAGACGCCTAAAAGTATGAATCGACTGTTGGTCAAGTTTATAATACATGCGATATTTACGACGAAACTTTGAATGAACAGGTCACGTGGTAAGCTGGAATGCCTCCTCTCTTCCTCTCCCTCCCCTCCTCCTGTTCCTCCTCTTCTCCTCTCCCATCTCTCCTCCTTTCTGCCACATCCTCTCTTTCCTCTCCTTCCTCTCCCTTCTTCTCCCTCTTTACTACCTCTCTCTCTCCCTCCCCTTCCCTGTTCTCTTTCTACCCTCTAATTCCCCCGTATATTCCCTTCTTACCTTCCATCTCTCTTCCTTGCCTCCTTACCTTTTCCTCTCTTTCCCTCTTTTTTCTCCCGTCCCTCCCCTCTCCTTTCCCCTCCCCTTACCGCCACCCCCTACCCCCATTCCCTTCCCTTCGCTCAAAACTCTGTGTGTGTGTATCAGTAAATTTCTTTTCTTTATATCCTGTGAGTTATTTTATATATATTTTTTTCTTTATGTAGATATTTATGTGGGGGATAATGGTGGAAATCATAAAGACTTATGTTTGGGTAAAATTAGAAGGAGAAATGAAGGTTATCGGAAAATAGCAAGAAGTATGAGCAGGGGCAAGAGCAAGAGCAAGAGCAAAGAGGGGGGGGGGGGAGGAAGACGAAACCGAGGAAAAGAGGAAGAAGTCGAATGAATTGCTGTGAGAGGAAACGGGGAAGAAGAAAGGGACATAAAGGAAAAAGAAGTTTTAGTTGTAGAGGAATGAGGAGGAAGAAAGAAGGGAAGAGGAAGATGGTGAAGAGCACAGTTCCAGAATCAACAAAACAACAACAAAGTAAATACAAATGGAACAGCATATAAACAATAACAACAGCAGTAGCAGTAACAATAACGATATGAACATTAACAACAACTACACTAGCAACAATAATACAGTAGCAATAGCAACACCAACAATAGTGACAACTACAACGACAACAACTGTAACGCTAGTGACAGCAACAGCATCAGCGGCAAGAACCTCTAAAACCAGGTCGAGCAACACACTAGGAAAACCTTGAGTGTGAGATATTGCAGGTGTCTGATGAGGAGGGTGGGTAGGCGGTGGTGATGAAGGGGGGGGGGGTCAGGTTGAATTCAGTACCCCAAGCATACTTTCTGCATTTTATCGCCTACGACACGCACACGATAACGCACTCGCCCATGCGCACACACGCACCAATGCACTCAAACGCACGAGAGTTAGTTAGCATATATATGCATAGTTCTACGACCTTAGGTAGTGCACTAAGTGGCGCTGGGGATATTTTTTGGGGGGTAAGGGAAGATATAAGGGAAAAGCGTTGCGGGGTTGAGTGGGAGGGGAGACAGAAGGAAGGGGGTGGAGGGAGTGGAGAAGGGATTGAAGAGGCGAGAGATGGATGGAAGAGGAAGGGAGGCGAGAAAAGAGGGAAGAGGAATGAGGGGTGAGAGAAGGAAAGAGGAAGGAGGAGTGGAGGAATGGGAGGGGAGGGAGGAGGGGAAGAATGGGAGGGTAGGGAGGGGTGAAAGAAGGGGAGGGAGGGAGGGAGGTAGGGCAAGAAAGCGAGAAACGAGGAGGGAGGGAGGGGGGAGGGGTACGAGAGCGCAGAATACCTAGGACAGATTGATGGCTATTGTGACACGCCTTTTCCTTTGATATCATATTGTCCGCTGCTTGCTTGTCGCAAAATGAATATTTTTTTAGAACATTTTATAGTAAAGCGAGCGGGGAGGAAAAGAGGGAAACAGAGACAGAGGCGGAGACGAAGACGAAGACGAAAGAAGGCAGGGGAAAAGAGTGGAGGGGAGGGATTATGAGATACATAGGATAAAAAGAAACGCCTCCGATAGTGGCCATTTATTCCAGCTAGTCGTTCAGAGGGCCTTCGCAATGATAATAAAGATGATAATGATAATGGCTTTAATGAGGATGATGATGGTAGGGATAATGTCAATAAGCAGGCTGGGCGATAGATAGAAAAGGGCACAAAACAGCAGAGAAGGGGTGAGTAAATCCTGCTTATCTTCTTTATATGCTAAGGGCTCGTTGGGACACATGACGCATTGTTTCCCTCATATTGTTTTATACTTGTGCATGACATCAGTGACTGTGCCTGGACGTGTTGCGCCCTTTTTCGCCTTCCACGTTATCTTTCTCCTTCGTCCACTGATTCTCCGTATCCGGTCGATGCGCGTGACTGGTATACTGACTGTTCGTGGTAGTCATCTTGTCTTCATCGTCGCCTTTTCCGTTATTTCGTTTCGTTTCTTCCCCCTCTTCCTCTCCATTCTGCTCCTCCTATTCGTCGCTCTCCTTTTTGACATCCTCCTCCTCCTCCTCCTCCTCCTCTTCCTCCTCCTCCTCCTCCTCCTCCTCCTCCTCCTCCTCCTCCTCCTCCTCCTCCTCCTCCTCCTCCTCCTCCTCCTCCTCCTCCTCCTCCTCTCCCTCCCCCTTCTCCTCCTCTTCCTCTTCCTCCTCCTCCTTCCTTTTCCTCCTCTCCCTTCATCTCCACATCTACGCACTATTCTCCTTAACTCTCTTCCTTCATATCAGTCCATATCTTAGCTTTTGTCTTTATCGTTGAAGGTGTTAGGGAGGAAAAGAAAGCGTGAGCGATAGAGAGAGAATGTGGAACACTGAGCACACGTGTGTGTGTGTGTGTGTGTGTGTGTGTGTGTGTGTGTGTGTGTGTGTGTGTGTGTGTGTGTGTGTGTGTGTGTGTGTGTGTGTGTGTGTGTGTGCGTGTGTGTGCGTGTGTGCGCGTACGTACGTACGTACGTGAGTTTGATTGTGATGTGTATATCAGTATTAACTCAGACGCCAGAAATAAGAGCTGAATGTTGTTTGTCAAATGGATATTGGAAGGGGGAGGGAAAGGAGATGAGGAGGAAAATAGAGGAGGAAAATGGAGGATGGAGGATGGAGTAAGGGTGTGTGCAAAGGGAAGAGGCTAGAGGAAGGCTGCTCGAATTTCTTTATCGAACAGGGAAAGTGTCAACATTGGGAAGGGATCTCTCTCTCTCTCTCTCTCTCTCTCTCTCTCTCTCTCTCTCTCTCTCTCTCTCTCTCTCTCTCTCTCTCTCTCTCTCTCTCTCTCTTCTCTCTTCTCTCTCTCTTCCCTCTTTCTTCCCTCTCACCTTCCCTTCCCCTTCCCTCCCTCTCCCTCTCCCTCTCCCTCTCCCTCTCCCTCTCCCTCTCCCTCTCCCTCTCCCTCTCCCTTCCCCTCCCTTTTCCTCTTCTCATCCCTCCCTTTCTCCCTCCCTCCCTTTCTCCCTCCCTTAGAAAGATCCTCAAGAACTGGAGCGAACTTCTTGCACATTTCCCTCCTTTTTCGGTGCAATTGCAATGCGCATAATGCCGTGTTCTTGTTTGGTCCTTAAAACTGAAAGTCTCGCCAGATAGCCCCGCCGTTGTGTAATTGCGTCCCTCTATATGGTATCTTTTTTTTACGAGTGTCCTTCCCTCAAGTGGCCTTCCTTTTACCCGCTTTGAGAGGAGTCCTCTCGTGGCTTCCCTGTATAACATCTTTCTTGTATAGTGCCTCCTTAGCCCAGTTCCCGTCTCTGCTTTTAGTGCCTTATCTTCCGAGGGGCCCATCCTCCTCTTCCCTCCCTCCCCTCCTTCCCCTCCTTCCCTGCACCTCAGTCCCTTCCTCTCTATCCCCACAGCTACACTACAGTGCCACCCTTATAGTGTGTGTAGGCGCTGTTTGATGTGTTTGTCGGTGCCCCCCCCCCCTCCTCCGTCCCCTACCGGTCATCAATTCACGTGCGGTTGAATAAATGAGCGAGTCAGTTGATGTATTGGAGTTGTTTTGTCGTTTCCACCGTGTTTTGGCTGTTGCTTAGGTCAGGCGATGATGATTGGTGGAGGGAGTTGGAGAGGAAACGAGAGACTGGGGGGGGGGGGGGGGGGAGATAAGCGCGAGACAGAGAGAGAGAAAGAGAAATTGAAAGAGAGACAGACAGACGGACAGAGACAGACAGACAGACAGACAGACAGACAGACAAAGGCAGAAAGAGAGATAAAGATAGTGAGAGGAAATTTGGGAGAAGGGAAGGGAGTGAATGACTGACTGAATTAATGAATGAATGAATGAATGATGTAAGTGAATGCCGACAAAGAGGAAAGGCCATTGCCATGTTATCTCTGACCTTGACCTGGGGCTTCATAATTAGAGTATATGCAAATAAATAAATGATTGCCATATGTTTATTCAATTTATTGGCCCCCGTTTTAGTAGACGTATATTATGTGAGGGGTATTGATGGCCTGCATAATACTGGATGTCGGAAACAATACGTTCTCTGGCAATTAGCTACTATAACCCCTCTACATTCTCCCCTTCTCCATCTCCCTCACCCTCCTCCACCCACCATCTCCCCCCATCTACTACTTCTCTCTCACTCTCCCACTACTTCTTCCTCTCCTTCCATCTACCACTTCGTCTCCCTTACTTTCCTCATCCCCCTACCTACTTTCCTTCTCCGTCTTTCTTAACCTTCCTTTACCTTCTCCTATCCCAGTCTTTCCCTCTCCCTCTCCCTTTCCCTCCCCCTGCTCCTCTCTCTTTTCCTCACGTTTTCTTTCGCTCCATTCCTCCTCCTCCTCCTCCTCCTCCTCCTCCTCTCCCAATGAATACAATCCCGCTATCCCTTTGCACCCCCCCCCTCCCCTTTCTGTGAATGGTGCTAAGATATAGGAGTCCGAAAAGGGTTTG
>BOPN01000474.1:92500-105000 GCA_017312705.2 Penaeus japonicus
GAGGGGGGGGGGATGGGATGACTGCAGGGGTAGCAAGAAAGGGATGGCAGTGAGGGAGGGGGGAGAGAGGGTGGAGTGGGGAGACTTGGGGGGCAGAAGGAAGGGGGTGAAAAAGAGGAGAAAGAGAGCGGGGGATGGGAGGGGAGAGGGAGGTTTGCTGAAGGGAAGTCTCGCCTGATCCCGTTGATTGCGGGGATTGATTAGCATCTCCGCTCTCGATTGAGGCTTCATTGTGTCAGTGCTCCTGCCACCTCTCTGCCTCCCTCCCCCTCCTCCCTCCCTCCCTCCCTCCCTCCCTCTTACCTTCCTCCTCTTTCGTTCCTTCCTCCTCCCTCGTTCCTTCCTCCCCATCCCCCTTCCCCTCTTCCTCCTTCCTTACCCTTCCCTCCTCCTCCTTCCCTACCCTTCCCTCCCCCTACTCCCTCCTTCCTCCTTCCTTCCTCCTTCCTCTTTCTCTTCCTCCCTCTTCCCTTCATCCCTTCATCCCTCCTCCGTCATCTCTCTCTCCCTCCCCCACCTCCTTCCTTCCTTTTTCCCTTCCTCCCTCTTCCTTTCTCTCTCCCACCTCCTCCCTTACCCCTCCATATGTCCTCCCTCCTCCGTCCTTCCATTTTCTCCTCTTCCTTTCCTTTTCTCCTTCCTTCTTTCTCCCTACTTCCTCTTTATTTTGTTTTCTGTTTTCTCCCTTTTCCCTCTCCCATCCTCATTTTTAATCAAGTAGAAGTTGAATAAAAAAAAATGTGTTTTTGTTATGCTTTGTGCACCACGAAGTAAAAGTATTTTTTTTTTTCGTTGCTCAAATTGAAATGAAAAAAAACTACTACACTTTTAGGGCCTCTCTTGATTTTCCAGTCCCCTCTTCGTCTTTTTATCTTATCTTAATTCATCTCATTTCATGTCGTTTTGTTTGATATCGCTTCATTTCACATCTAGCTTAATTATTCGTTAAAAACTTTTACGACTTTTTTCTAATAGTTAATTTTCCTTTCTCATTTCCTTGGTCGCCACATCAACCTTCGCATTATCTAAGTATTTTTTGTGATTTCTTTTAGGAGGAAATGAGACGTTGAGGAGAATATTGAGAGACCCATCCCTCCTCCTCCCCTCCTTCCTTTCCTTCCCACTCCTATTCCCCTCCCCCTTCCCTCCCCTGCCATAATCTTTCCCTCCTCCCTCTTTCCTCCGTCCTCCTCCCTTTACCTTATCCCTTTTCCCTTTTCCCTCTCCCTTCTTCCTCCTCCTTTCCCCTCCCTTTCTTTTCTCCTGCCCCCCCCCTCCCCTCCCCTCCCCCTTCATCTCCCCTGCAAGTCCAAATGTCACTTCTTAATTCGTTTGGGCGGAGGGAAAGCGTGGGGGTGCGGGATGTTGTGCGGGCGGGATTCGAGAATGCAGATGGGTTGGAGGAGAGCGAGGTAGGTAGGGATGGGGGTGGGTAAGAGGGTTGGGGGGGGGAGGGGCGCAATAGGAGCGGAGACTAGAGGAGAGAGAGGAGTGAAGAGAAGGGAGGGAAGAGAGAGGAGTGAAGAGAAGGGAGGGGAGGGAGAAGAGAGGGAACAGGAGGGTAAGGGATAAGGATGGATTGGCATGGATGACGGAGAGGGAGAAGGAGAAGGGGAATGGGAAGAGGAAGTCAAACAGAAAGTGAAGGGAAGAGAAAGACAAAGAGACGATAAAGGAATTAATTAGAGTGTAACATTGTGTCCTTGGGACGCTGGGGGGAAAACACTGACCAAGGAGAGAATAAGCAAAACCGGAGTATACCAGATCACACCAGCCCGAGCAACGAGAGGGCAAACAAAATCAAGCAAAAATAAAACAATTTGTAAAATGCGTGCCAAGCTAAGCAATGCCCGTCCAAGACAGGAAACCCAGTCAGGAAACCCAGTCAGGAAACCCAGTCAGGATACCCCATGTCGTGGACAGGAGACAGAGCACAAGATGATGTTCGATTCATGGGCCGTGAGTCAGACGTGGCTGAGCACAACAACATAACATGCACCGTGGAAAAGCGTCTGTGCTCATGGGCGTGAAGGCGAATCGCAGTCTGATGGGCGTGGGCGTGAGTGTGTGTATGTGGGAGTGGGAGTGGGAGTGGGTGGAACTAGTCTACGTGACTTAAAGAATTGTTGTGAGGCAAGATACTGTGAAGCTTAGCAATGATACTGGATGCAACAGCAATGGGAATAACAGACGTACGGAAATAATCCTCTGATGATAGCTGCACCTTGATGTGACATTGCCCCGGATGCTGTTATTGATATTACTGCTGCTACTACTACAAATAACGAGATGATAGTAACAAAAGAAACACCAGATGCAATAGCATACGCCATAGCCATAACCATAATATGGGAACCAATAATGGGGAGGAACGTATATAGATTATTCCGTCGTAAACGTCTGAAATAGTGTGCGGGTGTCGTGAATTAATGCATGGAAGTGGAGACAGGAATGGATGCGGGAAGGAGTGAGCGACTGTGAATGGATAGATTGATTGATGTGAGGAAGACTGGATGAATGGATGGGTGGCTTGATAAATGAATGCTAGTTGTGTATGCGTGAGAGAGAGAAAGAGAAAGAAAGAGGGAGGGAAAGAGAGAGAGAAAGAGGGAGGGAAAGAGGGAGGGAAAGAGAGAGAGAAAGAGGGAGAGAAAGAGAGAGAGAAAGAGGGAGAGAAAGAGAGAGAGAGAAAGAGGGAGAGAGAAAGAGGGAGAGAGAAAGAGAGAGAGAGAAAGAGAGAGAAAGAGAGAGAGAGAGAGAGAGAGAGAGAGAGAGAGAGAGAGAGAGAGAGAGAGAGAGAGAGAGAGAGAGGGGGGGGGAGTGGGGGAAAGAGGGAGGGAGAGAGAGGTAGAGAGAGAGAGAGAGAGAAATGGCTAGGCCGACAGAGAAGAACTTAAAGCCGAGATAACAACATGGTGATGTGATGATGTCTAGGAGGGAGGTGACATCACGAAGGTTAGATGGCACAAGAGAAAATAGACGATATCACGAAGGTTAAAGTGGCGTCACGGATTTGGAGATGACATCATCAAGCTACAATGACGTCATGAAGGCTGATATGACGTCACAAGCGCGGGACTACGTCACAAGTAGCGCGATCGAGATAATGCACATTCCCATTTTTCCTCTTTTCTAAATTTCCCAATGTTTGCTTTATTTTCTATTTTATTATTTCATTTCGCTAACAAATGTCCTTTTTTTTCTGTTTTCCAGGTGAGTCCCAAGGAGATGGGAGAACGCTGAGGAGTGACATAGAATGTGAAAGGGAAAGAAAAGGACAATACATTACCCCCGGAAGTTGTTCGTGCTTACGGTAAGACATCGGGAGAAGGGAATCGAGGAACGAGATGAGGTAGACGAGAAAGACGAGCGGGATAAAGATTGATAAAACGAAGTACAAGATAAATGTGATGATAAGAGAATGAACAGCGGCAGCGGGGTGGTAGACTGAGGTAAAGGGAATCGTGGTATTTAAGTGAGGGTTCGAAGCTTTTAAGATTTTAATCGCGACAGATTCAGGAAACCAGACGGTGGAAAAGGAATCATAGGAAGAGTAGATTTATTGCTATATAAGATGAAAGCATAAGAGTGGACGATGCGGAGGCAAGGTTCTGGATAAGGGTGAGGACGACAGTACGAGCGAGGGAGCGAGTTAACATTTTCAAACGGGAGGAACAGCTGCTCGAAGAAACAGGGTTTGACCTTAAGAAAAATGTCGGGGAAGATCCACTATTGAGTAGCTTCACCGGAATCCTCGTGGCGGGGGGGGGGGGGGTCTCTCTCTCTCTCTCTCTCTCTCTCTCTCTCTCTCTCTCTCTCTCTCCCTCTCCCTCTCTCCCTCTCTCTCTCTCTCTCTCTCTCTCTCTCTCTCTCTCTCTCTCTCTCTCTCTCTCTCTCTCTCTCTCTCTCTCTCTCTCTCTCTCTCTCTCTCTCTCTCTGATCCCCCTCCCGCTTCCCCTCTCTCCCCTCTCTCTTCCCCCACCCCCACTCACTCACTCACTTACCTTCACGAGTGTTATTCAAGACTTGGGTGCAGAGGCTGGGATCAAGGCGCCTTGTAAGCGTGACTGCTGTCGACGAATTTGTATGTGTTATGGCTGGAGTTAGGAGGCTTAAATAACACACTCGATACACGTGTGCGATAAGTCGGATGGGGAGGAGGAGAAGGAAAGGTAATGGGTAGGGGTAGGGGGTACGGTGTAAGAAGGGGAAGGAGGAGAAGGGTGAGTAAAGAGAAGTAGGGTGAGGAGAAGAGAGGGGCGGAGGAGGGTGGGGGGTAAGGGGAAGAGGAAGGAAGAGGGACGGGATGAGGTGAAGGAGAGGAGAAGAGTGATGAGGTAAGGTTAATGGGAGGATGACATTGGGGAAGGAGGGATGAATCAGGGGAGAGGGGAGAAAGGGGCAAGGGAGAGCAGGGGGGGGGGTGATGGTTGGTCAAAGGGAATGATGGATAATCTGTGGTATTCATCACGCCCATCCCCCGGTCAGTTACCGTGTTCTCGCCTCTGAAAGCGCGCTTAGTCACTGACCTATCTTGCGTAGAGGGAGAGGCAGTTCATCTTGGGTAGAGAGAAGAGGGAGAGACAAGGGGAAAAGAAAACAAGGCACAAGACTGTGAAGAGTGATAAAGACATTTTTGGAGTGCCCCTCCGCCTTAAGAGTGCTATATGGTGCTTTTTGGAGGTTGCATAGGACACACACGCACGCACACAGTCTCTCTCTCTCTCTCTCTCTCTCTCTCTCTCTCTCTCTCTCTCTCTCTCTCTCTCTCTCTCTCTCTCTCTCTCTCTCTCTCTCTCTCTCTCTCTCTTGCTCCCTCGCTCATTCGCACACTTACCAAGTAGTTGTTAAGTAGGCCAATGGATCGCAAAAAGACAAGCATTAGAAGAAGATAACGTCTTGGGAATTCGATTTTGAAACGGTGTAGAGATGGGGTTGACGACACGAGAAGAGAGAGAGAGAGAGAGAGAGAGAGAGGGGGGGGGGAAGAGGGGGTCAGCAAGATAAGCAGATATTAAAGTCAGTACCAGAGGCTAGACCCCGACTATTAAGGTCAGTATCAGAGGCGAGATTCGGAAGAAGAGTCGGCGGCGCCGGCGATGAAAATAGTTGCAGAGGGCAGGCGCGGCGGCAGCGGCGGCGGTGACGGCGGCGGCAGCAGCAGCAGCAACCCCCCCCCCCCTCCCCTCCACCCCGGTCCTCCTAGCAGCTTTGACGGTGATTAAGCACATATCGTGCGTATGGAGCGGATCGCGTGCACGGCAGATGCGAGTATGGGAAGGCCGGCCGCCGTTTGTATGGACATGAATTAGTTAGACAAGCACTCCCCCCGCATACTTATAGGGACTGACCTGCTCTACGTGCATGTTCTGAGGCAAACGGGTCAGCGGAGCAGCCTTGTTTTATTTAACAGCCGTTTTGGGTGTATTACTATGACTAGGAGTCATTTGATATTTGTGTCTCAGGGTCTGTGGTAATGTATCTGTTTTGGACGGACGGACAGTAATAAGCGGAAAACAAATAGATAAAGTTGTGTTCAAGCTGAAGGTACATAACAGATACGGGAGGAATGAGAGGGAAATGTAAAAGAAATGAGACCGAGACCGAGACCGAGACCGTGAGACAGAAACAGTGAAACAGAGAGGGAGAGAAGGGGTGGGGGTAGGCGAGGAGGAGCAGACTAGCAGAGTAAAGAGAATCTGAGTAGATAATCAATGGTCACGTAATGCCATGATCTTTACTTGCCGTCATGAGGCAAATTAACCTCGCCGATAGTGAATTTGTCACGAGGGGAAGAAAGAGAAAGGAATGATGGGAAAATAAGGAGGGAGGAAAGGATAAAAAGAAGAGAAGAGTGATAGGAAACTTAACGGCATCAACGGCACAAAAAGAAGAAACGATTTTGGGAGGAAGAGAAATGCGTAGCGAAGAAGAAAAATGTCACATAGGAAGGCAAAGAGCGGAGAGGTAAGCAGTGCAGGGAACGAAGCCAAAAATCAGACAAAAACAAAACCAAAACAAACACAACGACAAAAAACAAACAAACAAATAAGCAATGATGTAATCAAAATAAATCAGCAAGAAAAAAAGAGGAAAAAAAATAAAGAGGCAACACGAAAAGCAGTAGCAACAGCAACGACAAGAACAACAAATCGAAGAGAGAGAAATGGAGAATAGGGAAACCCTCCACCAGATCGAGCAGTGTTGCCACATGCGGTCGCAGCTAATTATGCATGACGCCGAGTGACCTGGCGCAAGGAGGGGTAGAGGGGGGAGGGTGAGAGGGGAGAGAGGAGAAGGGGGTGCAGGAGTTAGACGGAGGGAAAGAAGGATGGAGAGGGAGAAGGAGAAGGATGAGAGAGTATATTAGAGAGAATGGGAAAGAGAAAGAAAATGAGGAATAAGAGTGAAGGAAAATGAGAATGAGGGAGAGAATGAAAATGAGAATGAGAGAGAGAATGGAAATGAGAATGAGAGAGAGCATGAAAATAAGAATGAGAGAGAAAATGAAAATGAGAATGAGAGGGAGAAGGAATATGATTATAAGTGAAGGAAAATGAGAATGAAGAGATGGAAAATGAGAATGAGAGAGAGAAAGGGAATATAAGAGTTGAGAGTGAGAGAGAGCGAGAGACCGAGATAAAGAGAAGGGATGCCAAGAGAGAGAGAGAGAGAGAGAAAGAGAAAGAGAAAGAAAGAGAAAGAGAGAAAGAAAGAAAGAAAGTGAAATAGTCAAGATAGAAAGAGATGGCGGAACGCGTTTGGGCCGGGTGGCTCCGTATAATCGGTTTCCCCATAATGTGGTCGGGGAAATGATTCCCTCCTCTCGGGGACTTTTTTTTCTTCCTCGATTCCCCTTTTCTTTTCTTTTCTTTTCTTTTGTCTTCTTTTTTATTTGATATTTTCTTATTCGTCTTCATTTTCGCGTTGTTCATGGTCTCTTGTTTAAGGTCTCTTCCCTTCTTGGGGTTTTCCCTTCCGCCTCACCCCCTCATCTTTCCCCCTCTTCTTCCTATCTAATTCTTGTGTTCCTCCTCGTTTCTCATTTTTTCCCTCTAATTCTTCCATTCCTCCTTGTTCCTCTCTTTTTCTCTTTTTTCCTTTCGTATTCTCCCCCTTCTTGCCTCCCCCCATCTCTCTCAATTATCGCGGACATGGAAAGAGATGGAAAGAAAAAAAAACGAATGAGAAAAGGGAAGGAGAGAATGGAATGAATATGAACATGGAGAGGTAGCAAAAATATGAGAGTAACATTTATTGAGAGTGAAAAAAAAGCGAAAAGGAGAAAGAAAGAATATGGTGAAGAAGTAAGAGTAATAATAGAAGTAGTGGAATAACGTAGAGTGAGAGAGAGAGTGAGAGAGAGAGAGAATGAGTGAGAGAATGAAAGTGAGGGAGTGAGAAAGTGAGAGAGTGAGAGTGTGAGAGAGAGAGAGAGAGAGAGAGAGAGAGAGAGAGAGAGAGAGACAGTGAGAGAGAGAGAGAGAGACTGAGAGAGAGAGAGGGAGAGAGAGAGACAGTGAGACAGTGAGACAGTGAGACAGTGAGTGAGACCAAGAGACTCCGATGTAACCGTCAAGGGAGTTTGAGGAAGCAGAGGGACGGGTGGTGTGGAGTGGATGGGAGGAGAGGGGGGGGTGAGAATGAGGGGGGGGGGAGGGAGGAGGGTGTAGTGGCGTGATGTTAGGCGTGAGGGTGAGGGTGTGGGTGTGGCGCGGCGGGTGCGTGTTCGTGTGCGCGTGCGTACCTGTGGGCGTATATAGGTTAGGGGGGCTGGGGAGGACGTATGCTGTTGGTGGAAGCAGAGGGTAAAAAGTTGGGGAGTTGACGATAGACACACACACATACAGACACAGACACAGACACACATAGAAAGAGAATAGGAGAGGGCGTAAGGATGCAAGCAGACAGAAGGGAAGGAAAGGGTAGAACAGTTTGGCATTGGGAGGAGATAGAGAGAAGGCTCCCGGTTTCTTGGAATGTATGTGAATGTAATCGTAACATAGCTCGAGTGTAAACTGTATTAGAGTCTGACTAATCCTCAGGCTGTGCCCTCGTGCCACGTCTCCCGGGGGCTTCAATCTTCCAAGAAAAGACATTGGCGAATGTCTAACGAGGCTTAATATCGAAGCACCAGGAGCCAGGTCCGACGACAGCCCAGAGCCGGTGGTCGAAAGAGAGTCAGTCTCTTTCCCTTCCAGGCCCACCGCTTCTTCTAGAGCTTGCCGTAGCCTTAGAGCTGTGACAGCCATACGGGATGACGCACACGCTTGCGCATATACGCACGCATACACATGCACACATACACGCATACACACATGCACGCATACTCACATACCCATGCACATATACCCATGCACACATACACACATACACACATACACATACACATACACATGCATATGCACATATATACACATGCACATATGCACACACACACACACACACACACATACACACAAACACACACACATACACTCACATTCACACACACATACACTCACATTCACACACATACACTCACATTCACACACATATACACACATACACACACATACACACACATACACACACACACACACACACACACACACACACACACACACACACACACACACACACACACACACACACACACACACACACACACACACGTACACGCACGCACACACACAAACCAACACTCTCAGAACGAGACAGGAGAGTAAAGAGACAGAGTGAAATAGACAGACAGAAGGAGCATTGTGGAGCCACGTGCGTTGGTGTTATTGGTCAATACAGAGGGGGCTGAGGGGGAGGCGGGGTCATGTAGCGTGTTGGGCTGCCGTTGAACGTGGGGTTCCTGCAGTGGCGGCCTGTAACCTGGTATTAAGTTTGGTTCTCTTGACTTCTTCAACGCTCCACCCCCCCTTTCCCCCACATTCAGACTAGGCTTGTCTGGTTGTCTGTCTACCTGTCTGTCAGTTGCTTGTTTGGTTGTTTTCGTTTTCCCACCGTGGGGGTCTTCATTTTTAACCGTTGCTTTTTTTTAATTCCTCGTTCTTTTCCTCCTCCGCTCTCCCCTATTCTCCTCCTCCATACTCCTTATTCCATCCTCCCCTTTCCATACCCTCCCCCCCACCCCGCCTTCCCTAGCCTTCTCCCCATTCTCTGTCTCTTCCTTTTCATCTCCTATTCCATTCTCCCGGTCGCCGTTCTTAATGTCGTCCTCATCCTCCTCTTCCTTCTCCTCCCATTCCTCCTCCTACCCATACCCCTCTTTTTCCTTCTCCTATTACTCCTCCCTCCTCCCCTCCTCCTCCTCCCCCCTCCTCCCCCCCCTCCTCCTCCTCCTCCTTCCCCTCCTCCTACTCCTCCCCTCCCAATCCTCTTCCTCCCTCCTCCTCCTACTCCTCCCCTCACCTACTCCTCCCCTCCTACTCCTTCCTCTCCCATCCTCCCCTCACCCAATCCTCTTCCCCCCCATCCTCCTCCCCCTCCTCCTCCCCCTCCTCCTCCCCCTCCTCCTCCTCCTCTTCCTTTCTCCCTCTCCTCCTCCGCCCCCTCCTTCTGCTCACCCTCTCCTCCTCCTCTTCCCGCTCTCCTTCTCCCCCTTCCCCCTTCCCTCTTCCCCCTCTCCTTCTCCCTCTCCCTCTCCCTCTCCCTCTCCCTCTCCCTCTCCCTCTCCTCCTCCACCTCCTACCCCCTCCTGATCCCTCCCCTCCCCATCCGCCTCCTCCCCCTCTTACCCACCCCCCTCCTCCCCCTCCCCATCCCCACCTCCATCTCTTCCCCATCCTCCTCCTTCCCCTCCCCTTCCCCTTTTCTTGCTTCCTTGTCCTCTCCCCCTTCTGCGTCATTTTAAGGGGGTGCCAGACAGTCTTATTGGCACGGAGCGGATTCAAGGGGAAGGGGGAGGGGGGAGGGGAGCGAGGTAAGGGGTTGGGGATAGGGTAGGGGGCTTCTCTGCATTATTTTGGATAACTTATGTTTATTTGTTTTCATTTTCTACATGTTTCTTTAAATCTGTGTTTGATAATAGATATTGATTTTTTTTCTTTATATAATTTTTAAATTATTATAAGTCAGCGCGAGAGAGAGTGAAAGAAAAAGGAAAAAGAAGAACGGAAGGAGAGATAAACGTTAAGGAGAAAACAACACAGATACATGACACCATTGCAGTGTGAGAAGCCGCATCATTCCAGGGGGTTCTTTTGTCACATCAAAGTCAACCCCTCCATCCCACCCCTCCACCACACTCATCCCCCCCTCTCCTTCCGCTCCCCCGTCCGCCTCCTCCACCTCCTCTTCCTCCTCCTCCTCCTCCTCCTCCTCCTCCTCTCTCCCCTACCCCCTACCATCTTCGTCTCTTCATTTCTTCTCTCCCCCCCCCCCCCCTTTGCCATCTTCTCTTCATCTCTCCTCCCCACCCCTCTAACCTCATTCCAGCCTACCCTGCTGTCTACGACCTCCTCAACACCACTACTTGCTTGACCTAGTTTCCCCTCTGGAAGACAGTAACCTCGAGTGGCTTCTCCCCCCCCCCCCCAATCCTCACCTCTTTCCTTTCTTCATCTCCCCTCATCTGTACCCTCTTCATCTCCCCTCCTCTCATACCCTTCTTTTCTTTCTCTTCCTACCTCATACCTTCCGTCCTGTTGTCTTTTTCTCCCCACACCTCCTTCCATCCCTCCTTTTCTCCTTACCTCACCCTTCACTTCTGTTCTCTCCTCTCCCTTACCCTTTCTTCCCTCCTGTCCTCTCCTCTCCGCTCCTTTCCTCTTCTCTTCACTCCTCTTCACTCCTTTCCTCTCCTCTTCTCTCTTCTCTTCTCTCTTCTCTCTTCTCTCTTCTCTTCTCTCTTCCCCTCCTCCTCACCTTCCTCCCCTACGCCTTCCCTTCACTCCTCCCCTCCTCCTCCTCCACCACCACCACCACCACCACCACCACCACCACCACCACCACCACCACCACCACCACCACCACCACCACCACCACCACCACCACCACCACCACCACCACCACCACCACCACCACCACCACCACCACCACCACCACCACCACCACCACCACCACCACCACCACCACCACCACCACCACCGCCACCACCACCACCACCACCACCACCACCACCACCACCACCACCACCACCACCACCACCACCACCACCACCACCACCACCACCACCTCCTGCTCTTCCTCCCCCTTCTCCTCCTCCTCCTCCTCCTCCTTCTTCTTCTCCTTCTCCCCCTTCTCCTCCTCTTTCTCCCCTTCTCCTCCTTTCTCCCCCTTCTCCTCCTCCTTCCTCCCCCTTCTCCTCCTCCTCCTCCCCCTTCATAACCCGCCTCTTCCTCCTCCTCCTCCTCCTCCTCCTCCTCCTCCTCCTCCTCCCCCCTTCCCTCTCCCCCTTCCTTTCCTCACCCTTTCCCACCCCTTCCCCTCCTCTTCCCTTTCCTCCCCTCCCCTTCTCCCTTTCCTCCCCTCCCCTTCTCCCTTTCCTCCCCTTCCTTTCCTCCTTTTCCTCCTCCTTTCCCTTCTCCCCTTCCCCGTCCCTCCCTCCTCCCCTTCCCCCTCCCTCCCTCCTCCCCTTCCCCCTCGCCCTCCCTTTCCTCCCCTCTCCCCTCTCCCCTCTCCCCTCTCCCCTCTCCCCCAGTCTCCACCCATTACTCGTAAGTCTTTAGGCCTAGCGTCATGGAGGAGAGCCAACGGGTAGGCAATAAACCAGGCCCATATACATAGTCCCTGTGGCGAGTGGTGAGGCAAGGGAGTAGGAATAAGAGAAATAAACGTAGGGAGGGAGATAGAGAAAAATGAAGAAAGAAAGGAGGGAGGGAGAAGGGAAGGGGGAGATAAAGAATGGAGAAGGAAAAGACAAATAATTGAGGAAGCGGGGTGAAGTGGGGTGTTATTTAGGAAATACAGACAAACGCACGCTCATACATGCACACTCACACACACACACACACACACACACACACACACACACACACACACACACACACACACACACACACACACACACACACACACACACACACACACAGATGCACAGACAGATACACAGACAGACACACAGACGGCGAGCGCTATGTAATCTATCTGGGCATTGGCGCCTATTTGTCAGAGTATCATTGTTATTTGTTTGCTGGCTACGCCGTGCTTGTAAGTAGGAAGAGGATTAGCTTGGTTGATGTTATTTGTTTGTATAATCTTCGTTTGCTTGCAGTGAAGGGCGTAATAAAAAAGAGTGTTTGGGGCATTGGTGATACTAAGTTTTTTTTTCTTTTTCTTTTTAGAAATTCGTGTTTTTTAAATCTACTGAGTTCGTAGTCATCATCAAAGGTAATTACCCACGGCATTTGAAATCGAGTTCGTCCCTCCCCAAAAGTTCTCGAAATGATGGTAATTATAGGAGATCGTAAAGTTATTGATGGGGAGCGGGAGTGGGAGCGGGAACGGGAACAGGAGTGGGAGTGGGAGCGGGAACGGGAGTGGGAACGGGAACGGGAACGGGAACGGGA
>BOPN01000474.1:110000-122500 GCA_017312705.2 Penaeus japonicus
AGTCCCATTACTAATAATTTTAGTACTACTGTGATACGTCTTATGTTTGTATCAATGGTGTTATTTTTTATGGTGGTCGTGATTGCAGTTTTAGCGGTGGTCATAGTCTTAGCATTAGCAACAGTACATTTCAAAGCCCCAATGGCAGAAGTCGAAGTATTAGTAGAAAGAAAAGATGGAGGTATTTGTCCTTGTTTTTTTTACTATTGGAGGGTGATGAGGATTGTGTGAGTCAAAGGGAAAGAGTGTGTTTGTTTGTTCGTATGTGGAAGAGTGCAAAACACTAGTATGGATGAAGGAAAGTGTGCAAGTGTACAGGAGTGTGCAAGTGAGAGAGAGAGGGAGATGCCGCGCTATGGGTTTCATAGACTTGGCACCCATGTCCCGAGGAAGGCACGCAGATGCCAAGGTGAGGAACCCTTGCTCCCTCTATTCCGCTCTACCCCTCATGTCTTTATTCATCGATTTATTTATTCATTTTTTCATCACAAGGCCCCGTCTTGTCCGTTGAACACTTTCAGAGTAGCGGTGAGTGACATGTGTCATACTTCAATAAAGGATTACGAATGAGAGCAATTGTGATGCTGTTACCGCATGACATCACTTCCATCCTTGCTTGACATCGCGGCTCTTACCACATGAGTGTTTCAGCAACTACCGCATGCCAGTCCGACTACCGCATGCCGCCGTGGATGGTGATGTCGGGTATTGGTACGGCGACGTGGCGTGGACGGGTCATGACTGCACTTAGCTGCCATGTCTTAATTCATGGCTATTGCGTGAGGATTTCTCCACCAGGATGTGCAAAGGCTTGGGGATAAGGAGTGTCAAGATTATTCGTTTCTTTCCTTTCTCAGTTTGGCTTTCGTTGGTTATCTATTTTCTTTTATTTCCTCCGCTTACTTTGCCTTTTATTTTCGCTCCTTGTTTCCTACTCTCGCACCTTTTTTTCCCTTTTCACTGTTTGCTTGTTCGCCTTCTTTTTTCTCTCGACCCTCTTCCTTTTCCTGCTACTCTTCCCTCCTTCCACCTCCCATAGCTTTCTTTGCCCTCTCTCTTCTCCTCTTGTGTTCTTCCCTTTTCCCTCCATGTACCGTTTTTTACCTCTCCACTCCCAGTTCTTCTCCCTTCTTCCCTTCCCTCCCCTTCTCTCCCCTCCCCCCCCCTCCCCTTCTCTCCCCTCCCCTCCTTTCCTTTAATATTCCCTTTACTCTTCCGTCCTCAGTTTCCCTCACCTCTTCATATTCTCTCTGCTCTTCCGTCTTTTTGCTCTTCCTTCCCCTTCCCTCACCTCCCTCCTCCTCCCCTCCTCCCACTCTCTCCTGTGACACTCATATATCCTGCCAAACAAGCTATAAATAACCCCAACGGACAGCGATCAGCTTGTGTCTTCGTGGGAGAGAGGAGATGGTAGATAAAAAAAAAAAAAAAACCAAATGTAATTGTTGATAAAGAACAAATATATACATAGGTAGAAAAAGAGAACCAAGAAGATTTAAATGATAGCTATGATGGAAAAAACAAAAACAAAAACAAAAACAAAAGCAACAACAAAACAAGAATAGCAGAATAAGAGCTTTAGAAGAAGGAAAACCGAGAACCCTTGTAACTCGCACCTCTCCTTCGTGGTGAGCAATTTACACCTTCCACACTCTCTATCCACTACTAAAGGTGGAGTGGTAGGATATAAGGTTATATAAGGTTGATGGGTTGGAGGATAGAAAGGTGGAAGCGTGGAAAGGGAGGAAGGTGGATGGGGAGGAAGAGTGATTGGGGTTGTAAGTGGAAGGCTGGTCGGAAAGACAGGCAAAAAGTGGAAGAGAAAAGAAGAGTGGAGAGCTGGAAGAGTCAAAGAGATCGAAAGTGGAAGAGTAGAAGGGTAAAACAGGCAGAAAATGGAAGTCGCACCATGAAAGGCCAGAAAGGATAAGGATAAGCCAGATTTGCGGAGCATATGCTTCGCCGGGCTTGTATGGCAGAAGCCCGAAAGAAAGCAAAGGCACAAAAGGTAGCAGAGCGCGCGCGGAGGGTGGCGTATGACCGGGGCTGATGGTCTCGCCCCGCCGCGCCGTGTCGCGTTACAGTCATTCCTTCGTACCCTGGCACCGCGACGGCCTCCGTGGAAAGTCATGGGCGAGGTATCTCCATGGGATTAATAGCGGCCGAGGGAGGCAACGCCGGAACTACGAGCCGTCACTCGTAATGCGGAATTTACGTGTTAAAGTAGATGTGAAAGCGATATACATTTCTCGAAAGCAGTGTTGACAACAGAGATGACAACGACAAAAAGAGAAGAAATAGAAATAGCAAGAGAGAGAGAGAGAGAGAAAGAGAGAGAGAGAGAGAGAGAGAGAGAGAGTTTAGTACCCTATCATGAAATACTTGTCTTGAGAGCTTATGCTGCTTGAATTTCAAAGAGTACCCTATCGTGAGTGAGTGAGTGAGTGAGTGAGCGAGAGGGGACGGAGGGGGCGGAGAGAGGGAGAGGGAGATGATAAGAAAAGTGAATGTGAAGCAAGGAGAAAGGAGGAGGGAGGGAGATGAAAAGAATGAGTAAATGGAGTAAAGGGAATGAGGGAGCAAGGGAATAAAAGAGGGTAATGGAAAGGAGAATAAGAAATACATATGTATATGTATATATCTATATCTATATCTATATCTATCTATCTATATATATAATGATAAAAAGGTGGGGGGATCAGGTGATAGGGAGGAGATGTAAATTAAGAGAAGACGAAAAAAAATAGGAGGATGGGGGGAGGGTACATGAACTCGATGGATGGAGGTGAATGAATTTAGCGGGTGAATTGGGAGCAAAGTGGTGAGTAATGAGTAAAGGAGGTGGCAAGGGCCGTGGAGGCAAGTGGAGTCAGCGATAAGGATCTGTTGTGGTGGACTTTTGTTTAGTTTGGTAAATGGTGGGTGTGGTAAGGTGGATTATGGTATGCTGTTCTGTGTGTTGATTTCGAGATGTAGCGGATTATGCCTCATTTGTGGTTGTTCCTTGTTGTGGACAATGGCTAAGTAAGTTGCCATATATATATATCGCAGTGACTTGTCATTTTGATCGCAGCGAGTTGCCATTTTGATCGCAGCGAGTTGTCATTCTGATCGCAGCGAGTTGTCATTCTTATCCCAGCGAGTTGTCATTCTTATCCCAGCGAGTTGTCATTCTGATCGCAGCGAGTTGTCATTCTTATCCCAGCGAGTTGTCATTCTTATCCCAGCGAGTTGTCATTCTGATCGCAGCGAGTTGCCATTTTGATCGCAGCGAGTCGCCATTTGTTGCGTATTGTGGCAGGTGTGGCAGCGCACCGGCAAGCCGTGGGGTGATCGCCGTGGCCCATGGGACGCAATTGCCTGCACCCGACCTGTAACACGGTGATCCCGGCCATGATTGGCAGATTTGGGGAGGAGGGGGAGTAAAGACTAAAGGGTGGAGGTGGTTGGTTGCAGAGAGGGAGGGGGGATTGGATGGGTGGTTGGGTGTGAGGGAAAGGGTTGGGGAGGTGGATGGAGCTGGGAGGATCTGCTGCGAGCCGGATTTTATCGCTCCCTCACTTTCTCTTGGGTATTTTTGTAGGTATTCGTTCTTACCGTTTCTCTGTTGAACTGGTTTGCGGGGTTCGATGCGTACTACGGTTACGCATTGTATATGTACATTGCATATATAGATAGGTAGATAGATATAGATATATGCATTTATCCTATGCTATATGTGTATTTAGTATTTAATTATTTACACGCACACGCACTATACACGTGTAAAGGTACATATACATAAATAAGAATAAATGAATAGATAAGGAATAATGAGTTTATATAAAGAAACAGTTTTGATAAACTAATAAAGAAAGAATGACACGGTGAATGAAATAAACACACAGCAACAAAAAGCATTGAAATGCACATACATACATACATACATACAAAAATACAAAAACAAAACAAAAAACTGAAACATGACGTATGTGTATGTACCGGGGCGTGTATATGTCATGTATTTATGTATGCATGTGGATGATTGCACGCTATATACAAAAACATAACTATGTACACATGTACACACATACATATAATAACAAAATATGTAAACGCCATTCCATCGCGACAAGCTATCATGACCAAGTGGTATCGAGATGACCTTAGCATTTTTATCCTTTTGCGTGAGATCAGGCGATTTCATGTACGTGTTTATGTGCGTGTGGTGTGAGTTGTGTATCTTTTGTGATCGCCTCAAATAGTTTGATGATGGCGCTCTCCGAATCGGTTTGTATTTATAGGTCGGTCCGACTGGTGGATAGGTAAACAGGTAGAAACCTAACATAGGGGTAAAGGAAACACGCTTTTTTTTATTGGCTGATGGTGGTGGTGCTGACGGTGCCTTTCTCGTTGTCGTCTTCCTCTTATTCGGCTTCGTCTTATTATTCTTCTTCTTATTATTTTTTTCTATTTATATTCTCTTCTACTTCTATCAACTCCTCTTCCCCTTCTTTTACTTAGCTACTCCTCTATCACATCTCTTTCGTGCTTCCCCCTCCCCCTGGCTCTTCTTCTTCCTATTCTTCACTTCCACTCTTTCTCACTTTCTTTCGCTGTCTTCCTCTTCCTTTCCTGTCAGTACACTTATCATAGAGCGGTCGACTGAATACAATACCACGCTTGTCTTACATTGACACTCCGGAATACCCTCCCCCCCTCCTCTCTTTACTCCCTCCCCTCCCTCCCCTCCCCTCACCGACCTTCTCTTCATGACATTTTAAAGCGTTGGGTGTTTGACCTTTCCTGTCTGTCTGCTGGCGTTCTCTCGTCTGTCTCGCGCCTGTTTCCCCTCCTTGTGATATATATTTTTTCTTTTAATTTTGTTTGTTTGTTTATTATCTCTCTCTCTTCTCTCTCTCTATCTTCTCTTCTCTCTCTCTCTTCTCTCTCTCTTCTCTCTCTCTCTCTCTCTCTCTCTCTCTCTCTCTCTCTCTCTCTCTCTCTCCCTCTCTCTCTCTCTCTCTCTCTCTCGCACCCTTTCTCTCTCTCTCTCTCTCTCTCTCTCTTTCTCTCTCTTTCTCTCTCTCGCGCGCGCCCTCTCCCTCCTCCCCTCCCTCCCTCCCTCCCTCCCTATAACCACCCCTTTCTCCCACCCTATCCCCACCCATCGCTTTCCATCTCTCCGCCCCTCCTCCTCCTCCTCCTCCTCCTCCTCATTTTCATTTCCCTCTTTCCCTTATTCCTCCCCCCATTGGACATCTTCCAGCGCCCCAGTCCAAAGGGAACCATTGTTTCTTTGGTCGACTGTGCTCCGCCCGGGTACGAACTAAAGGGTTCTTCACCTGTCTCCTGTAACGGAAAGAGAGGAAGAGGGGGGGAGGGAGGGAGAGAGAGAAGGAGGGTAAGGAGATAGAGAGGGAGGGAAGGAAGGAGGAAGGGAGGGAGAAGGAGGGAGGGAGAAAAAGAAGAGGAAGAAGAAGAAGGGGAGGAGGAAAAAGAGGAGAAGAAAGAAAGAAAGGAAAGAAGGAAGGAAGGGAAGGAGGAGAGAAGGAAGAGAAGAAGAAAGAAAGAAGAGGAAGGAAAAAGAAGAGAGAGGGAGGGAAGGAAGAAGAGGGGTGAGGAAGGAGGAGGAAGAGGAAGAAGGAAGAGGGAGGGTGGGAGGAAGGAAGAGGAGTGGGAGGAAGGAGAGGAAGGGAGGGAGAAAGGAGAGGAGGGGAGGAAGGAAAGGAGAAGAGGGAGGAGGAAGGAAGAAGGAGAGAAAGAGAGAGAGGGAGGGAGGGAGGGAGGGATAAGGAGAGAGAGAGGGAGGGAGGAAGGAAGGGAGGGAGAGAGAGAGGGAAGGAAAGAGAGAAGGAGTGGGAGGGAGAGAGAGAGACGGAGAGAGGGAAGGTGAGAGAGAGATAAGGAGGGAAGGAGAGAGAGAGGGATGGAGGGAAGGAGAGAGAGAGAGGGAGGGAAGGAAAGAGAGAGGGAGTGAGGGAAGGAGAGAAGGAAGGAGAGAGGGAGGGTGGGAGGGAAGGAGAGAGAGAGGGAGGGAGGGAAGGAGGGAGAGAGGGAGGAGGGAAGGAGAGAGGGAGAGAGGGGGAAGGGGGGGTATGATGGGTGGGGTGTAGGTGGGATTGCCGGAGGTGGGTGGATGTTTTGGATATGTTGGGTGAGGGATAATAGGTGATTGTGGTGATGGGTATTAGTATTCCGGATGAGGAAGATGGTAGTGGTGGATATGGTGGTTGGGAGGGAGGATATTGTGGTGGATGTGGTGGGTGGAATGTCAGCGGTAATAGTGTTGTCGGTGGTGGATATTGTAGGGAGGAGATTGGTGGTGGACATGGTTGGGTGGGGACGGTGGTGTTAGTAGTTGTGGATATTGTGGTGGCGGATATGGCGGATGGCCGGGGAAGGTGGTGATGGTTGTCGTGCATATTATGGTGCTGGGTGGTAATGGAGGTGGTGATGATGGTATAAGATGGTATAAGATATGGTGGGTATAGTGTCCCGAGTGTACGAACGGCGTAACGTTGGTGGTAACTGTGGTGACACTTATGGACTTCTGGTAGCCATGGTGAAAGAAAACCAGTTTAATGAGAATGATTATTTCAATTATGCTCATGGTCGTTATCCTTACCAATGCGGCGATATTGATGATAGTAACGAGAATGATGGCAATTACCGGGGCTGTTTTAATATTTGTTACAGCCGTTTTATGACCGAGATTATGATTATTACTCTGCCAATTAACCGTTACTCGTTCTCTTATGACAGTTATGATTATTGTTGCTACTGCGATCGCTAGTAACACCAGTTATTGGCCGTTCCGTTCGATTCATAGGAATGAGATTAATGAGAAAATGAGAAATGAGAAAATTCTCTTGATCTCGTTTGTGCCGGAGGCGATATGCCTTTAACACACTGGAGTTCCATTATGTGGGGTGGCTAGGGGGAAGGGGTTGTAGGTATAGTTCGTGTGTGCGTGTGTACGCGCGCGCGCGCGCGTGCGTATAATTTATTGTGTACGTGGTTGAAATGGAAATCTGGATAGGGGACTGCACGTGCCTTTTTATGCAGACGGTGCAAGGGGCAAAAGGTTAGCTCGCCTTGCACCCGAAGGCGATAGATGGGGGAGTTATCTAATTGTGGCTGCGGATCGTTCGCTTTGTTGGCTTTGTCTTTTGGGTTATCAACCCATTCATCATTATCGTCTTTGTCATCTTCGCCCCTCGTCATCATTATCCTCACTATCCTCACTTTGATTATCCTCCTCCTTTCTCCTTCCTCGTCACCGCCTTCATTTCCATTATCATTAACATCATTATCACCATCATTGTCATTGCCTTATTATCGTCATCACTGCTATCGTCGCCCTTACCATCCTCATCCTCAGTCTCGTCTCCAACATCGTCATAACCACACACCACACACCACTCGCCACCCACCGCTCACCCGCCTACACACCACCCACCAGCCTACACCCCACCCCACCCCACCCCACCCCACCCAGACGCCACCTACCCACACGCCACCTACCCACACGCCATCTACCCAGACGCCACCTACCCAGACCACCTACCACCTACCACCTACCACTTGCCACTTCCCGTCTCCGCCGCCATCAGCATATCAGCGGCATCGCCATTGGTCTTAAGGCTGATTACGCCGGCTTCCCAGCGATCAGTCGGCTTCCCTGACACGGCTTTAGCGACAAGGTGCTGGCACTTGGAGGACGCTCGGAGAGAACCTGTAATTATTTGCTTTAAAGATGACTGGTGTGCGTGGGCGCGAGGTGCGTGGGCGCTTCCATTCATTCTGTGGCGCGGTGTCATTGTGGGCGCTTGATGCGGTTTGTTGTTCGTTGTCTGCGCGGCGCTTTCGTTTTTCTTTGCCCATTTGTGTTGGTCCGCGGCTCTGGGCTTTCTCCCCCCCCCCCCCCCTCTCTCTCTCTCTCTCTCTCTCTCTCTCTCTCTCTCTCTCTCTCTCTCTCTCTCTCTCTCTCTCTCTCTCTCTCTCTCTCTCTCTCTCTCTCTCTCTCTCACATTACCCCACCCTTACTTTATTTTTTCCTTCTTTTTCTTTTTTATATCTCACACTCGCATGCTCATTTATCTTCGTTCTCGTTCTCATTCTCACTTGTTGCAATTCACACCGCGGGCCAAACTCCCCCCTCCCACTTCCCCACTTCCCCACTTTCTCTCCTCTCCCTCTCTCCCACCCTTTTATCTCTCCTTCTCGCCCGGCCCGTTTTCCCCCCTTTCTCCCTCGTTCCTTATCTCCCAACCTTTTCCTTCCCACTCTTTCCCACAACTTTCTCCTCCCTCCCCCCTCCCTCCTCCTAACTATCTCCTCTCCCTCCCTCACCATATCCCCCTCCTTCCTATCCCCCCCTCCCCCCTGCAGAACAAATCCTCGCCTCCCTCCGCCTGCGCGCCGCCGAGATACGAAGCGATTGGTGATTGGAATAAAGGTCGGCGATTAGTGTGCGCGCCGGTTGCATTTCGATCCTGGTGGGAGGCAATTGCGATTTGGGGATAGGCTGTGCGAGCGGGGATAGATAGATGGATAGATGGATGGGATGGGATGCGGCGGTTGGTTCCGTCTTGATTACAGGTGGGGGAGGCCCGGTATTGGTGTGTTATGGGGGTGGGGGGTGGGGTGTTAGGAGGTGGTGAGGGGTGTGGATGGCTATGTTCGATGGTTTGGTGGTTTGTTTGTGGCTTGGTTGGTTTGGTCGTCCTTTTTTCAGATGGTTGGTTGTGTGTGTGTTTATGATTATTTACTGTTTTTGTATATATATGTATGTATGCATGTATGTTTGTATAAGGAGTCATGTATACATTTTTCCACCTCATCCTTTTCTTCCCCATCTTTTACATCATCATCCTGTTCCTTCTCCTCCCTTCTCTTCCTCCTCTTTCTCCTCCTCCTTCTCCTTCCTTCTCTTCCTCCTCCTCCTCCTCCTCCTCCTCCTCCTCCTCCTCCTCCTCCTCCTCCTCCTCCTTTCCTCCCCCCCACGTCTAATACCATCCTGACCTCTTGCCTTCCCCTTTTTGCCCTCCTACTCCCCTATCCCCCCCTCTCCCTCCCTATCCCCCCCTATCCCCCGCCTCTTCGGTTCCCTCAGGAGGATTGCGACGAAAGTACTTCATGAGTATATTAAATGGGGGGGAACGTTCACCTGCGGCGTGTTGTTGCATAATAATGTTTCCTTGCAGTGAGTCAGACTATTAGGGTGGGGGGACCTGGCGAGGGGAGTGGAGGGGAGTGAGAAGGGGAGAGGGATAGCGGGGTTAGAATTTTACAGGTGGGGTATATTGTGGGGTGAGGGGTGAAGGGGAATAGGGTGGAAAGGGAGAGAGAGGGGAAGAGATGGGAGGAGAGGGGAGGAGGGGTGGTAACAGAAAAAGATATGCGAGATGTGAAGAAGCGATATAGGTGCAGAATGGCAGACGTAGTGCGAGACGGAAGGTTTGTTTCTCCCTTGGGGAAGGAGAGGGTTCTGAACACAAGGTTTATGGCGCCTTGGCAGTACGCGGAGAGGGACTTCTTTGTTAGGTAATGGAGGAGGAGGAGAAGGAGGAGGAGAAGAAGAAGAAGAAGAAGAAGAAGAAGAAGAAGAAACGGAGGAAAAGGAGGAAAAGGAGGAGTGAGGAGGGAATAGAAGGACGAAGAGGAGGAGGAGCAGAGAGAGTCGAGGAAAGGTTAAGATGGGAATGGAGAAAGTTGAGGGAATGATAAGCGAGTGCTAAGAGAAATTGTCCAGACTGATAATATTCCTTGTATTGGCATGGATACCCAATTTTACCGAGATGTTTATATTGAATTACGAATGGGTGGTGACATCGAAGCACAGGGCATGGCGATGGCATAGGGGAGGGCATAATTTACGTTGCTTCAGGGTAGAGGGAAAATCCTCATATTTCTCGCGAGAGTGAGAGTCCTAATGTTCCCTCTGCAGATGTGCACACGTTTCTTTGGATATATGGAGGGAGGCTGTTGTGCAGTGTAAGGATATTTTTTGTTTGTATGTTCTTACAAACTCCTCTCTCTCTCTCTCTCTCTCTCTCTCTCTCTCTCTCTCTCTCTCTCTCTCTCTCTCTCTCTCTCTCTCTCTCTCTCTCTCTCTCTCTCTCTCTCTCTCTCTCTCTCTCTCTCTCTCTCTCTCTCTCTCTCTCTCTCTCTCTCTCTCTCTCTCTCTCTCTCTCTCTCTCACTCTCACTCTCACTCTCACTCTCACTCTCACTCTCACTCTCACTCTCTCTCTCTCTCTCTCTCTCTCTCTCTCTCTCTCTCTCTCTCTCTCTCTCTCTCTCTCTCTCTCCCTCCCCTTCCTCCCCCTCCCTCCCTCCCTCCCTCCCTCCCTCCCTCCCTCCCTCCGTATTTGTATGTGTATGTGTGTGTATGTGTATGTGTGACAGAGACACACACACACACACACACACACACACACACACACACACACACACACACACACACACACACACACACACACACACATATGTATGTGTGTGTGTGTGTATTTTGTTTGTATAAACATACATACATATATTTATATCTATATATTTATCTGTATATGATTGTATGTATGTATGTATATATGAATGTATGTATGTATGTTTGTATATGTATAAGTGCGCACGCGCGTGTGTGTGTGTTTATTTATTGTAACACATGTGCACCTAAGCTAATGCAAAGTGTGTTACATCGTTGCAGGTGAGTGGCGAGACAGCTTGGATGTAACTCAACGCGGTTGTGGCCAGTATTGGTGCCCGCGTGGGTGAGTACGTGTTTATCCTTCTTGTGTTTGTTTATTATTTTTTTCACCTAGTGCTTTTCTTTTTTTTCATTTGTTCTGCTTCACTTCCGGTTCTTCTTCCTCTTCCTCCTGCTCTTTCTTCTCTTTCTCCTTCTCCTCTTCTTCCTCCTCCTCCTCCTCCTCCTCCTCCTCCTCCTCCTCCTCCTCCTCCTCCTGCTTTACCTCCTCTTCTGCTTCCTTCTTCCCTCCCTCATTTTATTTCCACTTCTTTTGCCTATTGACGAATGGCGTCAAGTGCATATTCACGAGAAGTGTTCGTGTTGCAACAGTGATGAAAGTGTGCATGAAAAGAGGACGATAAGATCGCCCTGCAATATTGCTGGGGAGAAAGGGGGGGAGGGAGAAGGGGGGAAAGAGGTCGACAAGCGCAGTGTTGCTGACTAAGTGCTTTCTTGACCTTAACCTTGTCTGTCGTCTTCGCGCGGGCTCCTCCCCTTGTCCATTCCTTATATGCCCGCTTCGTTCATCTTTCCCCTCGTAGCCTTGGGTCGGCTTCTGATCTTGGGTTCCTTGTGTTTGTTTTCTTTTTGTTTTGTGTCCTGTCTTCTGGTGGTGCTTCTTCGTCTCCGTTTCCTCCTCATTCTCCTCCTGCTCCTCCTCCTCCTCCTCTTCCTCCTCCTCCTCCCCCTCCTCCTCCTCCTCCTCCTCCTCCTCCTCCTCCTCCTCCTCCTCCTCCTCGTTCTAGGCTTTCTTCCTCTTGTTTCCCTTCTTCATTACTTTCTTGATTACCTTGTATTCTTGTCGTTGTTCTTTTTTTTTCTTCTTGTGATTTTTATCTTCGTCATTAGTATTGTTATCTTTGTAGTTTTTCTTTCCATCTAGACCATACATCTATTTGATTATCTATCCTCCCAAACTATCTATTTATAAATCCAACTCCTTCCCTCTCTCTCCCGAAGACTTCCCGATACACATCAGAGTATTGCACCTCGCCTTTGCGGCAGGGAAGGCGATTCAGTTGCAGATAACGTTGCACAACAACGGTGGTCGCCGCATTGCATGATCAGGAAGCATTGATAAGGGGTTTGTCTCGGCCTCTTCTGCATGATTGAGTGGAGGGGGAGGAGGGAGATGGGAGTAAGGGGTAGGGGGTAAGGGGTAAGGGGAAAGGAGAAAGGGGAAGGGGGAGGGGGAAAGGGAAGGAGAGGGGGATGTGTGTTGAGGAGGAGGAACGCATGGATGAAAAGAATGGACAGAGTGAAGAAAGATGGGAGTTCGAAAAGAATGAAAGTGGAAATAGAATGATAGGAAGGGATTGGGAATGTTTGTGGGATGGAATGGGAAGGGGGAGAGGCAAGTTATTCCTGTGTCGGTGGTGAATGTTAACACAAGGAAAGACTCACGCAGAAATATACGCTCTACTCCTCGTCCCCTTTCTGTTTATCCTCCTCCAGAGTTTCTTCCCCACTACCCTTTTATTTCCCCCTCCTCCCCCTCCTCCTCCTCCTCCTCCTCCTCCTCCTCCTCCTCCTCCTCCTCCTCCTCCTCCTCCTCCTCCTCCTCCTCCTCCTCCTCCTCCTCCCCCTCCTCCTCCTCCTCCTCCTCCTCCTCCTCCACCTCCTTCGGTACCACCTCCTCCCTCTTTCGTCGTCTCCTACTCCATCGCCACCTCCTCCTCCTCCTCCTGCTGCTCCCTGCTTCTTTGCCTCTTCCTCCGCCTCATCCTCCTTGCGGTTTCCTTTCCGTCCCTTCCGGCTCATTGTCCCAGGTT
>BOPN01000474.1:130000-135000 GCA_017312705.2 Penaeus japonicus
ATATAGTATACAATATAAGTGCAATTGAATAGAACAATAAAATATTCTAGGCACAATATAAGAAAAAAAAATAAATCTTAATGCATTAATAGATATACAGTTAGACATTCATAATAGGATAAAGAACTGTGACTAACTAGCACAAGACAAAGTAGAATACTCATTATTAATCTGTTCATTTTATTTTCTTTATGTAGTGTAGCTGTTAATTAGATAGGATTTTAGACTGCTTTTAAAATTGCCAAGAGTAGGTTTTGATTTTATTTCAGGGGGAATTCCATTGAAAATAACGGCACCGCGATATCTAATATGGCTCTGTGATTGAGAAGATGAGACTAGAGGAGGGCAGAGTCTGAAGTTGTCTCTTCTGGAGTAAACATTGTTTGTGCTATTACAAAAATAGTTTGGAGATGAAATTAAGTTGTGCAAACATTTATAAGTATATACGGAGCATACGAAAGTGTAAATGTCATTGAATTTTAGTAATTTTAAATTGACAAACGATTCGTTGGTATGCTTTGTGGTCTTAAGTCCCATGATATTTCTTATAACTTTCTTCTGTAAGATTACTAGAGGATTTAATGATGTACTACTAGCTCCGCCCCATACTGCTAAGTTAGATTTGAATAAACTAAGGAATAGTATAAAGTTAGCATAGCCTCTCTGTTTAAGTGGCTACGTGTTAAATATAGTATGCCGCATATTTTGGCTATTTTGCTACGTACATATTGGATATGACTGTGCCAGTATAAGTGTTTATTTACAATAACACCTAGAAATTTTGTTTGGTCTACCTCCTCTATGTTACTGTTATTAATAGTGATCTGGGGAAGTGGATACGTATATAATTTGTGTCTGTTAAATATTATATAATGAGTTTTACTAGGGTTAATGGTAAGTTTGTTTGCGGTTAGCCAAGTATTAATGTTCACAAGTTCTTTGTTCATTTTATCCATCAGAATGTCAATGTTCCTGTCACTGATATATATGGTACAATCATCCGCAAATAAGACATAGTTTAAGGCGGAAGATGATCTTGGCATGTCATTTATATATATATTGAAGAGCAGTGGCCCAAGGACTGACCCTTGAGGGACTCCATAGTTTACTGGCAACATTATTGAAGATTGTCTATTTATTGATACATATTGCATTCTGTTTGAAAGATAACTCTGGAACCATCGGAGGGAAGGACCACGAAAACCATAAGGAGGAGGGAGGGGAGGGGAGGGGAGGGGAGGGGAGGGGAAGGGGGGGGGGGGGATGGGGATGGAGGGAGGGAGTCCAGATAGGAAAAGAGAGGAAGGAATAGAAAATGAAGCTCGCATGAGTAAGAGTAAGAGTAAGAGTAATTTGAGTATGAGTGTGTGTGTGTGTGTGTGTGTGTGTGTGTGTGTGTGTGTGTGTGTGTGTGTGTGTGTGTGTGTGTGTGTGTGTGTGTGTGTGTGCGCGCGCGCGTGCGTTTGCCCTTGTATGTCTGTCTTTTCCTCCCTTTCCCCACTCTCTTTTTCTCTATATTTTTATTTTCCTCTCTATTTCTCGTTTTCATTTCCTGCCATAGCGCAATTAGAGGACAAAAAGAAATAGAGAAAAAACAACCTCACAGGGAAAGCTGAAGATAAGCCCTGCGTTGATACTTAGGCACGGGCGGTTTTGTGGGTGATTTGTGTGCGGTGTATGGACTCAAATCGGATTTTTAGATGTATAGCTAATGGTGCTGTGGATATTGTCTGCAAGCACTCGCACATAAATTCACACGCGCGATGCATATTCCGCGTTTCTCGTTCATCGTATATATACATTAACCCGTTACGTCGACACTCACTTTTAACGGAGGCAAGTGAATTCAGAATATTGTCTTTAAGAGCAAATGGAAGTTTTTTTTGTATTTTTTAAGATACTTTTTATTCGGGGAAGTGCTTCTTCGGTGTATTTTTTAAATTAATGTATGACCTTTTTTCAATGGTAAAAAGCAACAACAGCAGTAGTGGTGACGGAACAGTACGAAGAATTTCGTTTAAGAAAAGAAAGCAAAAGAATAAAAAATGCGTAAAAAGACAAACAAAAAGAAGACTAAAAGGAAAACAAAAACAGAAAAGAGCCTGAGAAAACAAGAAAAAAACAAGAAAAAATAGAAGAAAACAAAAGGGAAAAAAAGTCTTAAAGGATAACAAAACTAGAATTCTTTTCTTTTTTTCTCTCTCTCTTCGCTCCTAAGCTCCCCGGCCTCGTGACGTAAGGGGGACAGGCTACGGGAGGGAGAGGAGCCGAAGGGTGACATTTTGGCGATGGGTCGATATTACTTCATTGATTTATTTCTCTCACTTTAGTATCGAGTCTCTGGGACGGACAGCGCTTTTTCTTCCCGGAAGCTGACATTTACCTCTTTTTTCATCTTCTTTTCATTTAGATTTATATATCCCCAATTTTTTTTCTTCTTGTGGGGGATCCAAAGTGGGGCGGATTTTACTTGTTTTTTTATTCGGGATCGAAGAAATAGTCTTTTTGTATTTGTTATGAATGTTAGGAATGATTATCTTGTATTGTTTGTATCCTTTTTTGCTGATATAAGGTACCTTAATTATAATTATAGTAATTTAATTTTCGTAGCTAGTTATATTTTTTCTGTATTCTTTTTGTTGATGCATGTCTTTTTCACCTAATCATATATTTTATTGACTTCATTTACACATATTTTCTTGAAAAAAAAGTGCGTTTCCCTTGGCCTTTGCCAGAGGGGCTTGCTTTTGTTGACCCGCAAGAGACTTTATTTTAATCGAATGACACTAGACTCTGAGTACATCTGTGCCATTGTTGTGGTGGCACGAACGTTTCAAAGCTGGGGAACAGGAGGCTCTTGTTGTGTCCTCTTGGTACTGCTGTTGTTGTTGTGCTGGGCTGGTGGTGATGCTGATGTGGCTCTTGGCGAGGAATTGCTGACTGGGATTGGGTTGTTCTGTCGGTGCGTCTGCTGCGGGGATGGGCGCAGCCACTTTGTGCTGACGATGTGTGGTTGTGGTTGTTATTCTTTTTTTTGGTGGGGGGGGGAGGTAAAAAACAAACAACTTGGGACTGGGATATATGTTCACATTATGTATTTATTATGTGTTAGATTATGTATTATGATTATGTATTATGATCTAATACATATTATGCTCAGATATGTATTTTTTTTACGATCGTGTAACTCCCCTTATTTCTTTCTCCTCTCTCCTCTACCATGCCCCCATCTTCACCTCCGAGCTCTTTCCCTTTTCCCCTTCCTTACCTCCTTCCCTTTATTTGGCACTGACTGCCATATCCCAACCTCCCTCCCTCCCTCCCACCCGCCCACCTTCCCTCGGTCCTGACTGCCATATCGCACAAGTGGAATCTGAACCCCGTGGGAGTACCTATCATTTCTACACCCGTTTCTTGGTCGAGTCCCACGTGTGCGGTTGGCGAGTGTGGCGAGGACCTGCCGCCGCGGGCTGTGTCTGGAGGTGCAGCAGCCTCCGTCACCCTTGGTGAAGGGCTGCGACACCTGGTATCAGGTCTGTGTGGTTGCTACCTTGTTTTGGTTGGTTGCTTGGTTGGGTACTGATTGTGCGTTTTTTAGATATTTTTCCTGTAGTTCGTCTGTTGATAAATTGATTAATTCATTATTGATAGCTCTGCTTTTCTTGTATATATCTAGTCGATTTTACTTCACACACACACACACACACACACACACACACACACACACACACACACACACACACACACACACACACACACACACACACACACACACATATATATATATATATATGTATATATGTTTGAATTATTGCGGTTGTAAATGAAAGTCCTAGGTTGCTTCGTAATTAACATTATGGAGTGGGATTCCCGAAGAGATGCGATAAGCTAATAAACCGTGTTATCGTGTGCCTGTGCTTTCCTTACGGGAGAGGGATTTTCCCAAAGCTATTTGAAGATTGCATTTAGGACCGGAATGGTGTTTGTTGCTCGTGAACAACAAGGTCTAAGTTTCCGTTACTTTTGTTTATTGTTTTGTTGCTGCTGTTGCTATTGATAAACATGCTGCTGCTGTTGCAACGACGACTTTTGCAACTCCCATGAAAACTTCTGGCAGTTCTCGGACAAAAAACAGCACACCACCACCACTTTATACTGCTGATATATTGTACACTTTTTATGGAAACGAAGATGCTCTTGACAGTTGTGTATTAATTGGTGATGGGTTAGTGATGATTTATTTGCAATAAAGCGATGTTCTTGGGGCGTTTTGCATTCAGCCAGCTATCCCAACCTCCCAAGTGCATCTTTACCTCGAGAAAGAAACGAGTATAGTTGCAACCAGTGCAATTACAAGTATTGCTATTATTGCTATCACACAACTACTACTATTACTATTACTATTTCAAACACCGCCATGGAGAAAACTGCATGAATATTACTTATGCAGTATTGATTTAACAGTATGTAAATGCCATAGTCAACGTTGTGATGCAGTTCGAATACCGGTCATAGAGAGTCGCTTTCTAAACGTGCTCCGAATGCTGTCTCGAGAATGTGTTGAACGCATCGCCGAACTTTCGAAAAACGAATGAAGCTTTTTGAATCTTTTGACAACTCTTGAATATCTATTAGCAGATGTCTCTAAAATGTCTCTCTGTATCTCCCCCCCCCCTCCCCTCTCTCTCTCTCCCTCCCCCCTCCCTCCTTCCATCCCTCTCTCCCTCCCTCCCACCCTCTCTCTCTCCCTTCTCTCTCCTTCCCTCTCTCTCCTTGCCCCCTCCCTCTCCCTCTCTCCCCCCCTTTCCCTCTACCTCTCCCTCTCTCCCCCCCTTTCCCTCTACCTCTCCCTCTCTCCCCCCCCTTTCCCTCTCCCTCTCCTTCCCTCTTTCTCTCTCTCCATCTCTCCCACTCTCTCTCCCTCCCCTCCCCTCCCCTCCCCTCCCCTCCCCTCCCCTCCCTTTCTCTCTCCCTCCCTCCCCCTCTTTCTCTTTGTTTCT
>BOPN01000474.1:137500-145000 GCA_017312705.2 Penaeus japonicus
ATCCATATTCATTCCACGCAATCAGTATTCACCCATTTATTAATTCATAAATACATAACCTCTTATATAATTTTTTTCTTAATTTTTTTCCCTCTTCCATTTTCTTTTTTTCATTTATATCCCACCTTTCTTTTGTTTTGTCTTCCTTCGACTCCGCTATGCATATTACAGACGACCTAGTTTTTAAAAGTTTTATTTCGCTTTCCCAGCTGACACTTTTCCAGAAATATTTTCAGGCTATCTTTGTCAGGATGGAAAGTGTAGGGTGTGGAGAGAGGTTTGAGGGATGGGTGCATGGAGAGAAGAAGGATTGAAGAGTAGAAAAGTGAAGGAAGAGAAAAGAGCAGGAATTTAGGAAAATAAGAAGAGAGAAATAGAGGGAAGAAGGTAGGGAGTGACGAAATATGTCTTAAATAGCGACTGGAATTTCAGGGGAGACAGAGAGAAAAAAGGAGAGAAACGGAGAGAGAAGAAAGTAAGGGAGGAAGGGAAGGGGAGATGCGGAAGATGCTTTGGTAGACGAAGCGGGGAATAAAGGAGGGAGGAAAGGAAGAGGAAGGTAGGGGGAGTAGAATGCCCATAGGAGGGGGGGGGGGAGCGATGTAATAACAAGTAGAAAACGGATAGAGGCAAGCGACAAAGAAAAAGAGAAATGAAACAATAAAAGATAAAGTGTAGGAGGAAAAGAGAATGAAATTGGAAGGACCTGTTTGGGTAGGAGGAGGAGGTGGAGGAGAGTGGATGGAGGGAAGGGGAGGGGGATGAGGGGACACAAATATTATTAGGTTCTAGGGTCGGCGAGGGTAATGTTGTTTGGGCGGCCTTAGTGCTGTTGCGTGTGCGGGTTGTTGAGTCTGCTGGGGAAGAGGAAGAGGAAGAGGAAGAGGAAGAGGAATGGGGGGAGAAGGGGGAGGGGAGAGAGAAGAGTAGAGAGTTGAGAAGGGAAGTGGAGGAAGAAGAGGAGAGGGGAGACGGAGAGAGAAGAGTTGGGAGACGGGAACACGGAAAGAAATGGCGGGGAAGAAGAAGAGGAAAAGAAAGACGTTAGGGAGGAAGGAGGAGGAAGGAATAGGAAGATGTGAGAGAACAGAGGGGAGAAAGAAAGGAGAAGAGGAGGTAGTTGGGGAAGAGGAAGTGGAAATAAGGAAAGGAGAGAGTAGGAAGGAGGAAAAGAGGAGAAGAGGGAAGATTAAAAATTTGGAGGAGGACGAGGTGGAAGATAAATAGGCGAAGAAGAGGAGGGGGGAAAGGAAAGGGAAGACAGGACGGGACAAGACTGGACTAGACTGGACTGGACTGGACTGGACTGGACTGGACTGGACTGGACTGGACTGGACTGGACTGGACTGGACTGGACTGGACTGGACTGGACTGGACTGGACTGGACTGGACTGGACTGGACTGGACTGGACTGGACTGGACTGGACTGGACTGGACTGGACTGGACTGGACTGGACTGGACTGGACTAGGAAGGATGGGAGATGCGATAGGGAAGATCAAATTGGAGACAACGAGCCAGAGGAAGCCTGAATAAGATATTTATCTAAATTTTAAGTGTTCCTTGTACCATGCAACAGTCGTTATGGCGATAGGACGGTAGAGTGACAATTCGAAGAAAAGTAGAATCACAATGACTATTCAGAAAGGAGTTTTTTACAGCAATTATTTGATTGTGTACGTATTAATGTGTATGATGATGATCGCAATGATGAGAATCGTAAGGATGACACTAATAACGAGGATGACAATATTGATTATGATGATAATGATAATAATAATAGAAATAACAATTTTGATGAACTCATGATAATGAGTTAGTGATCATGATGAATGATAAATGAGTATTATTATTATTGTTGTTATTGTTATTGTTATTATTTTCATTATTGATGTTATCATTGTTGTTGTTTTTATTACCATTACTGTTACTATTACTTTTATCATTATCACCGTTATTATTAATATTGTTATTATTGTTATTATTACAATTAATATTATTATTTTGATTTCTATTTTCAATATTGCTGCCACCAGTACTAGGGGAGATGATTACTAAAAAATTCATCGTTGTCATGCTGTCGATGATGACGACGATGATGACCATAAATTCATCCTTTATTATTGTTTCGTCAATGATAATGATTGTGATTATTATTATCCCATTAATGCGATCTGCATCGTCAAAGTCATATTGATGATAACGATTACGCAATCGCTTTTGTCATTAATACCTTGCATTATCGCAAGCCCTATTGATTACGAGCCATTACGCCGACCGCATAATCACGTTTTTCTTCTCTTCTCGTTCCAGGTGAGTGGCGGAGGGACAGGAGTAGCGGAGTAACAGTGGAGGGGGGAGAGGGGGGTAACCTGACACCGAAGGAGGAGGTATTAAGGAAAAGGTAAGAGGAAAGGAGGTGGGGGAGGGGCTGGGTCTGGGTCTGGGAAGGGGGTGGGAGTGGGGGTAGGAGGTTGAAAATGGTAATTGAGGATAAAGGGAGGTGGGGGTGGGTTGGATAAAGAGGTAGGAGGAGGATAGGTTGAGAGAGAGAGAGAGAAAGAGGAGGGGGGAAGTGGAGGTAGGGATAAGGGGAGGGATAGGGAGGACATCGGGGAGGGGGAGAAATAGGAGGGGAGAAGGGGGAGACATAGGCAGGAAGTGGGGGTAAGAAGAGATTGGAGGAGAGAAATAAGGAAGTGGAGTGGGGAGATACAAGGTGGTGGAGGTGGGGGAGATGCCTCCCTTCTTTAGGATGCAAGAAATTGATAAAAATGGGGAGTAGTAAGAAGAGAGGAATACAAGTGTCGAGGAAAGACACGCGAAGGGAAGGAGGATTGGGTGTGAGGTGAGGTATGTCAGGAAGGATGGATTGAGGATGATGATGATGATAGTGGAAATAATTGATGATAATTATAATAATAATAGAGGAATAGATCGATCGGCGTATTGAGGAGGGAGGATGGAGGGAAGGAGGCAGGGTGAAAGGATGGATGGATGGATGGATGGATGGATGGATGGATGGATGGATGGGTGGATGAGTGGGTGGTTGGGTGGATAGATAGATAAGATAGATAGGCGGAGGGAAAGAGTGAGTGTAAGTGTGAGTGTAAGTGTGAGTGTAAGTGTGAGTGTAAGTGTGAGTGTGAGTGTGAGTGTGAGTGTGAGTGTGAGAGAGACAGAGATATTAGTATGATCGCCAATTCTCCCGACGTGCTTGATGCTGTAGTCGCTCGTAGGAGTTCTTCATGAATTACATGTACGCGCACGTTGTGTATTTGTGGTTTTGTGTGCGCTCTCTTACTCCCCATCCCCCTCCTTCCTTCCTTCCTTCCTTCCTTCCTTCCTTCCTTCCTTCCTTCCTTCCTTCCTTCCCTCTCTTCCGTTCTACTTCTTCTTCTTCTTCTTCCTTTGCATTCTTCTTCCTCACTCCTCCTTCTACTTCCTATTCCTCTCCCCCCCTTCCCCTTCCCCCTCCCCCTCCCCCTTCCCCCTCCCCCTTCCCCCCTTCCCCCTTCCCTTCCTTCCCTTCCTTCCTGTCCCACTTCCACTTTCATCGTCTCGTGTTTTGCTTCCGGCGTATTCTTTCAAAATGTTGAAGTCTTGAACTTTTTTTTGTCTTTTGTTGTCAAGAAGTTTTGGTGTTGCATAACTTTCTGTTTGTATTTGTATTGGAACTGAAATTTGATATCTTATATCACCTGCATATTCGTTTTGATTTCTAGTTTAAGAACGGTAATCATATAAACTAATGCGAAGGCATATTCTAGTGTTACTGGAGGTAGAGATATGTATAGACACGTTACATATGCATATATACGTTACGCTTTTATATCTAACGACATGCCAAATGCCAGTGTGTTTGCTCCGGCACTCGGAGGCATTTTCTTACAGAGATTGTTTACGTGCATCGATGGACCGCTTGTTTACCCAGACACTTGGCTGTGCTTCCTTAGCTAGCATAGGCCTAAACCTTAATTAACTCCTTTCTTTCTACTAAAAATCTCATGCTACCCCTCTTTCCTTGAGATCAAAAGGACTCCTCGCTTTTATCTACTGAATGAGTAACCTGTTTTTACCTTTTTTTTGTTTGGATTTAAAATTGTGAGCTTTTCTTCTCCCTTCGTTTGATGTGGTTTTGTTCCCGTTTTTTTCGGTCAGGTTGCCTTTTTTCATCGTAGTTTACGGTTGTGTCACTGATCAGAAGTAAATATAGCGGTATATAGAATTTCCGTGATTCGTGCCAGGTTGACCAGGATTGTTGACCTCGTTGTGGGTAAAATGTTTATGTATGTGTGTGTGTATATATATGTGTGTGTATATATTTATATATATATATATATATATATATATATATATATATATATATATATATATCACACACACACACACACACACACACACACACACACACACACACACACACACACACACACACACACACATACACACACACACACACACACACACACGCATACGCATATATATGTATATATATATATATATATATATATTTATATTTATATACATATACATATACATATACATATACTTATACTTACATATACCTACACACACACACACACATATTTATCTATATATACATATATATATATATATACATAACCGATGTTCTCTTTTGCCCTCATTTATTTCAGGAAACCCTTTCTCTATTGCCGAGCACGAAGACCACGTGGACGGGGTTCCACATGCCAGCAGGGGTTTCGAGGGCGCCGGCGAAATTCAGTGTCCGCGGCTAATCTGTAACGGAAATTCGAAGGGGGGAGGGGCTCTTCCGGCGCGCTCCGTTCGCTCGCTGTGATAGCCGATTTCCGGGAGGCCTCGTGGCAGTGGGGAAGAGGGGGGGGGGATGTTGCTGGTAGGATGGAGGGTGGAGATGGGGGTGGGGGTGGGGGTAGGGGTAGGGGTAGGGGTAGGGGTAGGGGTAGGGGGGGAGTTTGGTCCGGAAGGCCTAAAGCAAGTGCATTTTGTTTGTGATTTTGATGTCGCCCTTCCTTCCTCCTTCTTTGTCTTTCAGTTCGTGTGGACGATGGCACTCTCTCCTCCCTTATCCCCCCCCTTCCCCTTCCCCCTCTCTCTCTCATCTCTCTCCCTCCCCCCCTCTCTCTGTACTCTCTCTTCCTAACCCTTCTTCTTCTTCCCCCCCCCCCCCCTCCTTTCCCCCTTTCCCTTCCCCGTCTCTCCCCCCCTTCCCCTTTGCCCTCCTCTCTCTCCCTCCCTCTTCTCTCCCTCTGCAAAGCATCATCACTTCCCCTTTTTATCCTTCTATTGCTTACCCCCTCATTTGGTGTCCCTTGACTAACATATAAAGTTTCATTGTCCGATTTTTTTGCCGTGAAATGCATTTGAATATAAGTTGTAAGTTGATGTTTTTAGAGTGCTTGCATGGCGTCGCTTGATCGATTTTCCCCCGTGAGTCGAGGTTGCAGGAGGTTGGGGTGGGATGGGGTTAGGGGGGGGGGAGGCGAAGGAGTGGAAGAGAAGGAAAAAGAAGGGGAAGAAGTGGGGGTGGAGGAAAGAGGAACAAGAGGGGGAGGGTAAACAAGAAAAGGAGTTTTAAAAAAAAGAAGTGGAAGAAGAGGAGAGAGAGGGAGAAGAGAAAGAAGAGAAAAAAAGAGACAAGAGGAGAGTAGAAAGTAGGAGGAGGATTGGATGGAATTGAATAGAAAAATCAATGGAAGAGTAAGGCGAGGAAAAAGAAGAAAATGAGTGAAGGAAGTTCCGACAGAAGAAAGGTAGGAAGGGCGAAGACAGAGCAGGAACACAGAGAAAAAAAGAGAAGAGGAGGAATGGGTGAAAATAGAGAGAGATGATATGAATAGACGAAGAAAAGAATGGAGACACGCAGACTGAGAAAAAGGATAAAAAAATAGACGCAAAGGAAATTGCCCATGAAAATTAAGTAAAGAAAAGTATGGAGATACTAAAGGAGAGAAACGAAAGAAGGGAGGAAGGGAGAAGGGAGAAGGGTAGGTAAAATTGGTTGGTAGGAAGGAAAGTCCAGCAAGTAAGTAAATGATGTTTCAAACCCCCTCGCATGAATCACCGTCTAGCGCGTCAGCACACGTCAGGCGAGAGTGTCAGGCACGTCATCTGGCAGAGGAACACGGGGGAGGGGGGAGGGGGGAGGGGGGGTTCAGAGGGAAAGGGAAGGAGTGGAGGAGGCAAGGGAGGGGGAGAGTGAGAGGGAAAGGGAGGGAGTGGAGGAGGGAAGGGAGGGGGAGAGTGAGAGGGAAAGGGAGGGAGTGGAGGAGGGAAGGGAGGGGGAGAGTGAGAGGGAAATGGAAGGAGTGGAGGTGTAGTAAACCCACGTAGGTAGAGGGGGCGGGGCTGAAAGTTGAGGTAAAGGGAGGAAAGGAGAAGTAGAAGGTGGATGGAAGAGAAAAATTAAATAGACATAGACACAGAGAGAAAGAGAGATTGAAACTAGGTGCGTTTGTGGGAGATGGTGTTGATAGACAAAATGAGAAAAAATCATTTTTGTTATTATTGAACAATAATAGTTATGATGAGTATTATTGTTGTCATTGTTAACGCTACTATCATCAGTAGTCACATATGATCATGTTTATCACAATTATCACCATCTTCACCATAATTATCATCATTATTATCACCATCTCCCACTTTCACCTATCCCTATCCCTATCCCTATAATCAGCACAATCATTATCATTGATCCTTCCATCTGCGCACTCCCATTGGTCCATCTTTTCGCTAACCTTTCCTTCATTTGCATTATCAGCGTCGCTTCTAATGCCGTCGCCTGGTGGCGTCACGCTCGCCTTTCGCCGCAAGAAGGGCACTGACACTGAGCGACAGTGAAGACGTGATTACTGTCCGGCCACCAATTGATGCGGCTTTGTTTTCATTAGCATAAACAGGATGTCGATAGAGGGGAGGGGAGGGGGGTGTTAACCTTCCGCGGTCTTTTCTATTTTTCTGCTTTTTTGCCCCTCGTATTTTTTTTTTTCTCTGCTTCACCTGTTTCTCTCTCTCTCTCTTCCTTTTTTCCTTCTTTCCCTCTCTTTTTCTTTCCTTCCTCCCTCCCTCCCTCCCTCCCTCCTTTCCTTCCTCCCTTCCTACTCTCCTCCCTTACTACTCTCCCTCCCTCCCTCCTTCCCTCCCTCCTTCCCTCCTTCCTTCCTTCCCTCCAGATCCGCCGGGTAGGAAAGCAGAGGACCCAGAGAACGAAGGAGACGCAAGACGCAGACTTGCAGTAAATCTTGCGCCAGACAGTTGCATGCACGAAGCGTGTGACCGATGCGCGGCGTGGCTCGGTGTGGCGTGGCGTGGCGTGGTTTGGCTTGGCTTCACGGCGTGTGCGTGTCCCAGACGTGTTATGACGAGGCTGCGGGTGCGGGCGTCCGAGGCTGGGTGGCTGGCCGGCCGCAGGATTATGCCGCAGTCTCGTGCAGACGGCGGCGGTAGCGGCGGCAGCGTCATGACTCCCCCCACCCCCAATTTCCTACCACTCCCC
>BOPN01000474.1:152500-157500 GCA_017312705.2 Penaeus japonicus
AAGAGGGAAAGGGCGAGCTTGAGGAAGAGCGAGAGGGGAGAGAGGGAGGGGAAGGGGGAGAGGGAGAAGATGAGGCTAGGGAAGAACGCGAAGGAGGAGAGGGAAAGATAAGGAAAGGGAGAGAGGGAGGGGGAGAGTGATAGGGCGAGGGCGAGGTAGAGAAAGAGCGAGTGGGGGGAAGGGAAGAAGAACAGGGAGAGGGTGAAGGCGAGATTGAGGAAGAGCGAGAAGGAGAGATAAGCAAAGGGAGAGAGGGGAGAGAGAAAATGTCTGAGTGCAGCACAGTTCTGATGATAAAAGCAACAGTTACAGTTACCGAATGTAGGGATAAAATGCAAGTTCTTGTGCTCTGTTGCCGTCGCTGCTCGGCCGAGGTAGATAAAACCTTTTTTTATTTAAGGCGAGTTATTGACTGCAGGCATTTTACGAGGACGGATAAGGGGAGGCCAGCAAGTGTCCCCTTTTGTGTTCTGAATGGATTAAACGGTTATTTCTGTACTTTATTAGTGTCGTGGGTTTTAGGCCCGTAGTAAAGAACATGTGAGGTGGGGCGTCGGGAAAATGTGACGGGTGTCGGGTGTAGGACGTTGGATAAAATGTGACGGATAAATAAAATAAAATAGGTTAAATAAAATAAAATAGCAATAGACATTTTCTATTTTATTTTATTTATCCTATTTTATATTATTTAACCTATTTTATTTTATTTATCCGTCACATTTTATCCACATTTTATCCAACGTCCTACACCCGACACCCGTCACATTTTCCCGACGCCCCACCCCACATGTTCTTTACTACGGGCCTTTGTATCAAAGTGTCCTCTCTCTCTCTCTCTCTCTCTCTCTCTCTCTCTCTCTCTCTCTCTCTCTCTCTCTCTCTCTCTCTCTCTCTCTCTCTCTCTCTCTCTCTCTCTCTCTCTCTCTCTCTTTCTCTTTCTCTCTCTCTCTCTCTCTCTCTCTCTCTCTCTCTCTCTCTCTCTCTCTCTCTCTCTCTCTCTCTCTCTCTCTCTCTCTCTCTCTCTGTGTGTGTGTGTGTGTGTGTGTGTGTGTGTGTGTGTGTGTGTGTGTGTGTGTGTGTGTGTGTGTGTGTGTGTGTGTGTGTGTGTGTGTGTGTGTGTTTATCTATGTATGTATGTATATATGCGTGTACGCGTGTGTTTATCTATGTATGTATGTATGTATGTATGTATGTATGTGTGTGTGCGCGTGCTCGCGCCAGGTGTCCGCTGTGCCAGACGCCAGGGGGACGATTGAGGGAAAGATAAGGCAAGTGTTGTTTTAGATGCCCTCGTTCCCTCTCGTCCCACGGGGGAATCGGAGAGGGATGCTCTCTCTCTCTCTCTCTCTCTCTCTCTCTCTCTCTCTCTCTCTCTCTTTCTTTCTTTCTTTCTTTCTTTCTTTCTTTCTTTCTTTCTTTCTTTCTTTCTTTCTTTCTTTCTTTCTTTCTCTCTCTCTCTCTCTCTCTCTCTCTCTCTCTCTCTCTCTCTCTCTCTCTCTCTCTCTCTCTCTCTCTCTCTCTCCCCCTCTCTCTCTCTCTCTCTCTCTCTCTCTCTCTCTCTCTCTCTCTCTCTCTCTCTCTCTCTCTCTCTCTCTCTCTCTCTCTCTCTCTCTCTCTCTCTCTCTCTCTCTCTCTCTCTCTCTCTCATCGCCATATTCCCTCTCTCTCTTCTTTCAATTTATCTCCTGTTCCCAGTCTCTACCCCTCCCTCCGACCCCTTCCTCCGCCCCTCCCCTCCCTCCAACCCCCTTCCTCTACCCCTTCCCCTCTCCCTCCGCCCCTTCCCCTATCTTCGTCCCTCCCTCGCTCTGGCTGTGTTTACATGAGAACGGGGCATTTTTCAGCAGGGTTTCTCTTTGTATGGAGGGGAGTTTGGGAAAGAGATTATGAAGGAAAGGGAGAAGCGGGGACAGGGATGAGAAGGGGGTGAAGGAAAGAAGAAAGGAAAGGGTGAAGAAGAGGAACACGGGCGGGCGGTCGCACATTCAGCGATCGGCCTGTAAGAAGAAAGGGTAAATAAAAGATCTAAAGGGAGGAGGGAGGATGAGGAGGAGGAGAACATGAACTATAGCTACAATCACAACTACTACTATAACCACAACTACAACTACAGGGGAAAAGAAGAAGTTGCAGCAGCAGAGAATGAGAAGTGGAACGGGGAAGGCACTTGTTATGTCATGATAGGTGTTGACGAGGGTGATGGAAGCATCATGGTGGCCAGGGCGTTTATTGCGAGTGTTGCACGGAGAAGGAGGGAGGCTACTAGCTGGCGTGCACGCGGTTGCTTTGTTTTTATCCTTTCCTTGTTGCTGCTGAGGGCGAGAGGGAGGGAGGGAGGGAGGGAAGGAGAGAGGGAGAGAGAAAGGTAGGAACGTGAGAAGCGAGGTAGGCAGATAGGTATGTAGGTGTGCTTGTTTGTATTTACGTGTTTCTTTGTGATTCGATTATTTATTATTTTATTTGCTTTGTCATTTATTGTCATTATTGATGCATTTCTTGTCTTCTTGCTTTGCGGAGTTATTTTTTATATCCATCCTTTCATTCCTATATGTTTTTATGGCAAAGCAAACGTAGGACAGATATGTTACAAGCAGGAAAAATCCCGCCATTGCCATCTCACGCTTCTTTGCAGCTTGGTTTTGTTTCTTTATGTGTGTGAGAATTGTATTTGTTTTGTTCTTGTTTCCTTGTTGATTATTTGTTGTTTTTTTGTATTTTTTCTTACGTTTTTGATATCTTAATGTTGTCTGATTGTGCGAAAACAAAACAAGAGCGCAAACAGGCTAACATTGGTGTTGAATTCTCCGACAGCAAAAGTAAAATCAACAATGGCAGAAAAAAGCGTTGGTACGTGTCGCCATCGGGGGAAAAAACAGCAGAGACGTGACCCGGGTTGAGGGAAGGAAGGGGGTGAGTAGATGGTGCATAGATCGATGGAAGTAGATAAGTAGATAAGGCTACGTTTAGCTTCGGCGTTTAATGGGCAGTTTTAACAGGAACACTGATGGAAGGGAGAGGGAGAGGTGGAGGGGAAGGAGTATGGGGGGAAGAGAGGGTGGGAAGGAGGGAAGGGGTAGATTAGCTTGTTGATAGCGGCACTTGTACTGTTGATGGTGACGGGAATGACAGTAGTAATGCTAATTATGGTAATAAGGTCTTTAGCGACTGGTCGTAAATTGTCGGCGGGTGCTTGGGTGGGCGGGGGTGGGGCTGGGTGGTGTCTGCTCCTTTTTATGGAAATAATTCATGAAGAAGTGTGCGTATGTGTCAAGGGAGGGGGGAGGGGTTGAGTGAATGGGCGAGTGCGTAAGGGGGGGGGGGGGCTGGGCAGTTGACGGGTGTGTGTTTGTTTTGTGACAGAGGAGAGTGAATATGCTAACACGTTTCATTTGGTGTAGCGTGCATGCGTGTGCATGTGTAGATGTATGGGTATGGATGTGGGCATGCACATGAGTATGTATGTATGCATACGTGTGTATGCATAGCTACGTGTTTGGGAAAGGAAAGGAGATGGAGAAAGGGGAAATGAAGGTGGAACCATGCAATAAAGAGAGATAGATAGAGAAAGATAAAGAAAGAAAGGAAGGTAGAAGGGGAGACTCCTCCATTAACACGCCGATTTCCGTAGGCACAATTACCATACGTTTTCTCCGCTATTTGCACTGATAATCGGGTCAGCATTCCGTAGCCCGTTCTATGATTCGCTGGTCGGGGATAATGGGCCGCGCCGTAATGCAAAAGAGAAATGAAATTGAGGGCTGGCATCTTAGGTTTAATGAAAATAATACCGTTTGCGCAAGTGTTCATTATGCTGAACATACTATATTATCATGGGAATGAACGCTTGAAGAACAGATTGTCGTAAATTGAACCTCCGTCTTCGCCGCCGTAATGGGCAGTTTATGGTGATGAAGACAGGGAAGAAGAAGGGGAGAGGTTAAGGAAGAAGAGGAGGAGGAGGTAGATGAGGTAGAAGAGGAGGAGGAGGGGGAGGAAGAGGAAGATGTGGTGGTGGTGATGGTGGTAGAAGAGGAAGCTGATGAGGAGGGGAAGAAAGAATGTGGAAAGGATGAGGCAGGGAAGAAAGGAGTAACGAAAATATCTTTGAAAAGCCGAGGAAAATGTGAAGAAAACGAAAAGAAGGCAAGAGTAGTGACAGTGAAGTTAAGCAAGAAAGAAAAAAATAAAAGAAAACTATTAGAGTGAGAGAGACAAAAAAAATCAAGAGAGAGAGAGAGAGAGAGAGAGAGAGAGAGAGAGAGAGAGAGAGAGAGAGAGAGAGAGAGAGAGAGAGAGAGAGAGAGAGAGAGAGAATAAACATGAGGGAAAAGATTAAAGAGATAGGATAAAATAGGGCCGTAAGTAAGAAGGAAAAAAAGACGAGAGAAGAGAAAAAAAAATAAAAAAAGAAAAAAAGACTAAAGATTAAAGAGATGAGATAGACTATCTCAGTCTATCCCGCGCGGGCTGACGGATTGTGGCAGGGATGTGAATGGGCGTCGGAACTCCGCCTTTGTGGGCGTGGAGAATGGATGGGCGAAAGGAGGGGGAGGGAGGAGAGGGGTTGATGAAGAGCAGGGGGATGGGGGGAGGGGGAGGAATGAATTGATAGCCGGTTTTTGTGGTCTGTATGGTGATGCTGATGGTGGTAGGGATGATGTTGATATGGACATTTTTTTAGTGGTGATGCTGAACATTTTCTTTTAGGTTTAAGGAGTAGCGGTAGTGAAAGTAAGATTATGATGATCATCATCACCTATCCATCCATCCATCTGTCGTTCTTTTTTGCTTGCACTGTTGTAACAATTCAAGCTTTGCTATTCACCCCTCTCCCCTCCTCCTCTCTTTTCTCCCCTTCTCCATCTCCATTTTTCCTCCCCCCTCTTCCCTCCCTTTTCTCCTCTCTTCCTTCTCCCCTCCCCACCCTTCTCACCCCACTCCCCTCACACCCACCCCCACTTCCTCACCCCTCCACCCACTCCCCTCACCCCTCCAACCTC
>BOPN01000474.1:162500-165000 GCA_017312705.2 Penaeus japonicus
GTTGTTGTTCTTCCTTCTTCGGCTTCTTCTTAGTCTTCGTATTCTGCTTCTTCTTCGTCTTCTTCTTATGATGATGATAATGACAATGTCGATAACTACGACGATAACACGTGGCGGTGGTAGTTATGGCAGTGATGAATTTTTCGTGTATTTACATTGCGCTTCTTTTTAGTGAAAAAATGTCAAGAGAATTGGGAGAACTATTTACTTATCTCCTCCGATAGATGGAACCAGGGGACGGAATTTAGTGGATAAACAGAATGAATGAAGGAACGGGAACAGCGTAAGAAGTTTCGTCGCGATTATTGATTTGCATTGATTTCTGCAGGAATATTCAACTTCGGGATGGAATAGAACCGGTAGTTTGTTTATATGGCGAATGAGGAGTAGATGTATGGTGAGCGATCAAAGACACTGACATACTTCTGTTGATAGTTTGATAACATACATACATGCATGCATACATACATACATACATACATACATACATACATACATACATACATACATGCATGTATACTTACACACATGCATACATATTTACATGTATGTATTGTTACATACATACATACATGCATACTAATATACATATATTAATAGATAGATGAATAGATACACAAATGCATACTAATACACAAACACACACCACACAGTGCGCACCCGTACACAGCGGAAGTGCATACGACACACACACACACACACACACACACACACACACACACACACACACACACACACACACACACACACACACACACACACACACACACACACACACACACACGTACATACACGCGTACACACACACGTACAAACATTCATCACCGCTGCACATTGACTCAACGTTTGGTAGTTTGCGCCGCTTAAAATCGTTCCGAATGATAATGGCGTGGACATGGAATTTTGGGCGATGATGCATGAGGCGTGATACTGGCGGCGGGACGTGTGTAAATACCCGCGACACCTGTGCGTGATTGCGTGCGGTTCGGGAGGGCTCGCGTGCTCAGACAGGCGTGTGTATCCGTGAACACATGGCCCATTACCCATAAACCTAACGCACCCATAGACAGACCGACAAATATCCATACCCACACCCTCACCCTCACTCACGCCTACACCCATACCCCATACCCATACCCCATACCCCATACCCCATACCCCATACCCCATACCCACACTCACACCCACACCTATACCCATACCTATACTCATACCTATTAGAGAGAGAGAGAGAAAGATATATATAGAAACAAAGATAGAAATAGAGAGAGAGATAGAGATAGAGACAGAGATATAAAGATAGAGATAGAGAGATATAGAGATAGAGAGATATAGAGATAGAAACAGAAAGAGATAGAAACAGAAAGAGATAGAAACAGAAAGAAATAGATAGAAACAGAAAGAGATAGAGATAGAAACAGAAAGAGATAGAGATAGAAACAGAAAGAGATAGTGATAGAAACACACACACTCACACAGAGAGAGAGAGAGAGAGAGAGAGAGAGAGAGAGAGAGAGAGAGAGAGAGAGAGATGCACAAAGAAACGCACGCACACGCACGCACACACTCACCAAATTACCCCCAAGCCACACACACGGCAACCCGAGCAAACAAACACCATTAAAGAAATTAGAACGAACTGATCAGGAATTTCCTACTTTTTGTGTGGCTTCGTCAGGCACGATTTTTTCATGACCAGGAAAGAGTGAATAATGCATGACTCAGGGGGAGGGAAGAGGAGAGATCATTGGGGGATGGGGGGGGGTAGGTATGTAGGAGTTGAATGTAGGGGGTTGGGGGGTGTAAGCGGTGGGGGGATGGTGGGGGGAAGGATAAGCTTGTAAGGATTATTAAGAGGATGGAAGTTGAGGATTGGGATGGAGGGATTACATGGGGGGGGGGGGGGGTCGTTTAGGATGAGGATGGGGGTGTGGTGTGGTGTGGTGTGGGGTAGGGCGGGGTGGGGTGGGGTGGAGTGACAGTTATCAGGTGTCTTGGGGTTGGTTGTATGAATGCAATGCCCAGTCATGTTATGCAGTTGGTGAATGTCATGCGTGTGAGGCTGGTTATTGGAACAGTGATTATGTTTCTGTTTACTCGTATGAAGTATCCATTGGTCTATTTGTTCGTTTTGCTTGTTTATTTTTGCTGTTCATATGCTTATTTATTCGTAACTGTGATCATGTGATTATTGACTCATGAGAAATGCAATTGCAAAAGGGACTGTGGACGCCATGGTGGAGCGTTGCCCTTCAACGGCATAGAGAACGTTGAAAATTTGTGAGCATCGGGATATTGAATGCATGACAAAGGAGGCGTTTTTTTTGCTGTCGGTTCATTTGTTCGGTGACGTAATGTTCTCGCTCTTGCGCTAGTGTAATTGTATGTGTGTGTGCCTGTCGTTCTTGCGTGGCACTTCATGTGTACGCGGGGAAATGTAGGCGGCAGTGAAAGCCTTGTGTACCATAATACAAAATGTGTTTCACTTAATCGTGCATGA
>BOPN01000474.1:180000-182500 GCA_017312705.2 Penaeus japonicus
ACTCACACTCATAATCTCATGCTCGCCGTTTCTCGGAAACCCTGAGTAAGTTTAGGTGGCTGGGGTGTGGGAGTATTTCTTTTTACCTCCATTTTTTTCCTCTTTGCTTTTGTTGCTCCTCCTACCCTTCCTCTGCCTCTTCTTCTTCCTTGTCATCTTCATCTTCATCTTCATCTTCATCTTCATTTTTGTTTTCATAATTCTCCTCCTCCTTTTCTTCTTCTTCCTCCTCCTCCTCCCTCCTCTCTTCCTCCCTCTCCTCCTACTTCTCTTCCTCCTCCTCCTGATCATCATCATCATCATCATCATCATCATCATCATTATCATCATCATCCAAGGTTTCCCAAGCTTTGAAAGCAGCTGCATGGACCTCCCGCAAGCGGCACCTGTTACAAACGCGGCGCAGTGGAAGTTGCCTCTTTTAGGCTCATTCGGACATGTAATGAGTAAGTGAAAACCGCGTCGGGTGTCATACCCTGAAGTGTCTGTGTCACGATGTTGTCCCGCCCTCTATGACACCGAGACTCGGCGTTGCTTTTCCTGTAGGATATTTGTTTACACTCCCTTTTGGATATCCTAAAGGGAGTGTAAACACCTAAAGGATATCCCTCCCTCTAGGACTTAGGCCCCTTGCTTGCTTCCCTTTAGGACACTGAGACGTGTTGTTCCTCTTGGATGCTTGAGTCCCTATGATGTTGCCCTATCCTCTATGACACTGGGGCCCTGTGTCGGATGTGTCGTAGTGCAGTGAGGAAGAAGGATATGTTTGTTTTATATCTTGATCATGAATTTGTTTGTGATTGCATCGCGGCGAACGAAGAAGGCAACATTTCGCCCGCAACAGGGTTATGCATTTTGGTTGAAAGGTATGGGTGGGTTGGCCCTAATTTATGCTTTTTAAAATTACTTTTATTATTACCATCGAGAGTTAAGGTTGATAGAGTTAAAGATTTGACTATTTTGTGACTATGGCCATCGACATTTTATTCGTTCATTAATTTACTCATATACTCATGTATATTACTTTCGGTTCGGGTAATTAGTATTTGGCTCCAGAATGCTTGTACCTGTGTATGTTTATGTGCGTCACATGGAATGAGTTACTAAAGGAACCTATTCAAATATTTACTCTATGGACCGTATCGATTGGTGCAAATGGTATTTCTGTGTTGCCTTCTCTCTCCCCTTTTCTAACATTCGTTTAGCCCCCCCCCCTCCTCTCTCTCTCCTCTCCTCTCCTCTCCTCTCCTCTCCTCTCCTCTCCTCTCCTCTCCTCTCCTCTCCTCTCCTCTCCTCTCCTCTCCTCTCCTCTCCTCTCCTCTCTCTCCTCTCTCTCTCTCTCTTCCTTCCTCCCTCCCTCCCTCCCTCCCTCCCTCCCCTCCCTCCCTCCCTCCCTCCCTCCCTCCCTCCCTCCCTCCCTCCCTCCCTCCCTTCCTCTCTCCCTCTCTCTCTCCCTCTCTCTCCTTCTCTCTCCCTCTCTCCCCCCCATCATCACAAGCCCGTCCACATATACAGCGTAAGCTCACAGGCAGAGATATACTGAACAAGTGTTTTGAAGTTTGTTATTAGGGTGCTTGACTGTGTCTGCTAAGAATCACCACTTCCGCCATTGCTCCGCTGAACACTCAGCTGACGCGATTTATTGCATCCGGTTTTGTGTGCAACTAAAGATAGAACAAATATATATATAAAAGATTGCTAAAGAGGGTGTGTGTGTGTGGGGGGGGGGTATGAGAAGAACAAAAATACATAAAGGCTTGTCAGGAAAAAAGTGGAAAGTATCAAATATATTTTGGGAGGAAATTAGTAAACGTTCTGGAAATTTATATTTTCGATTTCATTTAAAACTTTTTCCTTATTTTCATTTTTTTTTTGGTGTGTCCGTATTTCACATTGTTTCGTCTCTATCCCTCGTTTCCCCATCCACCCCCTCTCCTTTGCCATCAGCCATAGACCTCTCTATCTAGGGGGGATCTGTAGGCCTATCTTCTCCCTTTCCTTCTTCCTCCTGTATTTTCCCGGTGACCAACGCGCTTCTCCTTGCACCTCCTCCTTTCTTTCTTTCCTTCCTTCCTCTATTGCTATTCTTGTTCTTGTATATCTTGTCCCCTACTTCCTTTCTCCTTTTCCTATTACTTGCTGTTGTTGTTGTTGTTCTTCTTCTTATTCGTATTCTTCTTCGTTCTGGATTATCCCCCCCCCCCTTCGCCAGCTCCTCGCCCTCTTCTCCTCTCTTTCCTAGGTGTCGCGCTCCCCCAATTAATCCATATCAAGCGTGTGATTGCAATTAAGTCTTTCTCGCGGCAACGAGCGGTCCTGCAAGGCGGATGGTCGAGGTGAAGGGTGATTTAAAAGCCACAGCTATTAATAGTGCTTGAGTCGAGGTTACTATTTTTAACTGCGTTGGGTTAGGGGAGGAGGAGCGAGGGGGAGAAGAATGAGAGAAAGTGGATCCGAAGCACAACCACCACCACTGCTACCAGCAACAGCAATAACGACT
>BOPN01000474.1:192500-195000 GCA_017312705.2 Penaeus japonicus
CATTAATACCACTGTTTTATATCTTACAATATATTAGCTTTGTTAATTGGTACGGGGCGTATTTGAGAGAGAGAGAGAGAGAGAGAGAGAGAGAGAGAGAGAGAGAGAGAGAGAGAGAGAGAGAGAGAGAGAGAGAATATTTATGTATATGGGACGAATTCGGCATTAATGGTTTAGGAGGACGGTTATGGAGACGGATTCGAGGATCCGTGGAAATTATTGATTGTAGATTAGCCTTGCACTTATCGTCTTATATGATTGACTTATTTCAGGTGGGCAGGATTTGTCGCAAATGTGGCGTTGCGATACCGTAGAGTTTAGTAACTATTGTTTTAAAATCTTGTATTTAGATATCTGATGAATTAAATTAATATTTTGAATTTTCTTTCTCTGTTTCTGAAGTTTTTTTTTTTTTTTTTAGATTAGATAAGATATGTGGATATGGCAAATAGTATGATGCAGACCCTCAAGTATGTAAAATTAGTGCTTGAATAAACCCTTGACTAAAATGAAAGCAGTCAGTTTGGATCGATGCTTTGACGTCTTACCCTGGCTTTTTGCAGGGCATGTACACCGTTCTTTATACTTTATAAAATTAATCAAATGTCTTTCCCTCTCTCTCGCCCCCTGTCCGCGTGCGCATCCTCCTTTTCTCTTCTCCTTTTCATTTCCCTCTTCCCCGTCCCCCGTCTTTCTCCCTCTTTTCCATCTCTCCACCCCCCCCCTCTCTCTCTCTCTCTCTCTCTCTCTCTCTCTCTCTCTCTCTCTCTCTCTCTCTCTCTCTCTCTCTCTCTCTCTCTCTCTCTCTCTCTCTCTCTCTCACACACACACACACACACACACACACACACACACACACACACACACACACACACACACACACACACACACACACACATATTCTCCGCTGATAAACGTGTGGTTTAGAATGATAATAATTTTCTTTTTTCTTATCTTTTCCAGGCGTAGCGTAGCGGAAGGCAGAGGATGATGCTGAGACCGAGATAACTGCCGGATCACTCACACGGGAGGTGAGTTTTTGGTGGAGGTCTGGAGGGGGGTAGGGTTGGGGGTGGAGGTGGGGAGGGGGTGGGGTTAGGGTAGTGATGGTGAGGGAAAGGGTGGGGGTATAAGTGCATATGTGCTTGGGTGTGGGGATGTGGATGCGGCTGTGGGGTGGGTGTGGGTGGTGATGAAGGTTTGAGGGTTTGAGTGGAGGTGGAGTAGTAGGTGGTTATGAGGGTGAGGATTCGGGTATGATGTGTATCTGTATGTAGGCATGTGGGTGTAGGTGTGTGGAGTTGGTGGTGTTTGTGAGGATGTGCATGGGCATATGTATATGTATGTGTATGGATGTGTGGGTGTGCGTAGGTAATGATGGGTGTTAGGTTTTTTTTCTGATGGGGGTGCGGGGTGTGTGTTTCCGCGTGCGTGAGTGCGTGAAATTGAAGTGTCATGCGTGCGTCATGGGTAGATATGTGTCATGTGTATGTATATCACTTTTCTTTTGTTTGCTCCGTTGTTCATTTTCACTTCTACTTCGTGGTACCTCTGGGAACCATTTTATGTGTTTGTTTGTTGGAATTACATTTGTAACGGTTATTAACGCCGGAAATCCCGTCGGTGCCCGTGTAACTAGGTTGTCTTATCAGGTTGCAAAAGACGGGGTGAGAGGGGGAGGTAGGAGCGAGGGTGGAAGTATATGGAAGTGGACTCAATACTAGAAGTATGTGGACTTAATATTAGGAGTATGTGGAGGTGGAGCTTATATTAGGAGTATGTGGAGGTGAAGGTCAAATTTTGAGGTGGAAATAGGGATGGAGATAAAAAGAAATGGAGGTGGTGGTGGAGGAGGATATGGAAGAAAGTGAAAAGGAGGGAGGAGGGGGAGGAAAAGATAAAGAAAATGAGTTGATCAGATTGCAAGATAAGCATAGAGAGGACTGCGTGAATTTCGGGTGAAGAAGAGGGTTTGTAACAACCGAAATAGAGGATAGGAAGTCGATATCATTATGTAAGCATCATTGTCATAGTTGATGAAGTATAAACGGCCACTTCCACGATGAGAGGATATCCGTCGGATAGCTTGTGCGGCCCAAGGCACTGCGCATGACTCGACTGCGCCCCTCGAGGAGTCTTATCGCCGGTGACGCAGAGTGCCGCCCGGGGCTGAGATTCTCCGGACAGGCTGATACGATGCGGCGTTATCAGCGTTTCCGGTCATCTACCGCTTTGCCGATCTTACTAATACTTTACGGAATTATGCGTACACTCTCACTCACTCACTCACTCTCACTCTCACTCTCACTCTCACGCACGCACTCACTCACTCACTTACTCACTCACTCACTCACTCACTCACTCACTCACTTACTCACTCACTCACTCACTCACTCACTCACGCACGCACGCACGCACACGCCCCCAACCAATTAACAAAGCTAATATACTGTAAGATATCAAGCACTGATAATAATGATAGTAAAGAGGAAAAAAAAGG
>BOPN01000474.1:200000-205000 GCA_017312705.2 Penaeus japonicus
TAATCATTGTCATTGCTATTATTGATAGTTTTATAGTTATTGTTGATGATGATATTATAGTTGTTGTGTTTGTGTTCTTGTTAATATTGTTGAAGTGTTTTTTTGTTGTTGTCGTTGTCCACACTACCAATTTTGTTTAGTGATGATGGTAATGATGATATTGATTGTGGTAAGGGTGAGGGTGGTGAGGATAAGAATTTGTAATTAGACACTGCTCTACTTCTTTGTTCCTGCACAAGCACATACAGACTTAATCATCTGATTAAGAGGGTCTAAATAAAATGCCATCATTGGAACACACTGAATTTGATAACAGAGAGGGATACCTATCCAGATAAGAGATAAAGTCACATCTTATCAGTAGTGAGCCTTGAAGCACCTTTATCAGGTTCGGCTACACGTACATTCCTCTCACAGTTCCTCAGTGACATTGAGCTTGTTAATGTTTTCTGTGTGTGTATGTGAAAGAGTAGCTGTCTGTGTTGTGATTGTGTAAAGGAATGAGCTGTGGACATACTTCTGATTCCCAAGTAGTTTTGTAGTGAGATTTGCAACCTGTGGAAGACGTGCAAGTGTATTTGTAAGCAGAAAATTGCCAAGACAGTGTTATGATAAGCAGAAAATAATATTCAAGTGTTCTCAGAAATATTTTTTTTCTCTCAAAAAGGGTCATTAGTTTGGTTCACAATCAGAAGACAATTTAGAAGAAGTACAGCCACTGACTATACAAAATTGTCTGTTAAATAGGGTCCATGCAGACAATCCCATTAACTCAGCATTAGCAGTTTTTGTTGGTACTGAATATGAGTCAAACTGCCCAAGATGCAAGTCTCATACCCACCAAGTTACCAAGTGGCAGAATTCCAAGTCTTAGAAGATATTTTAGAAAAGGTTTGAAAGAGTATTTAGTATTTTGTGAAGTTTAAGTTGTGATTCGTTCTCAGAATATATCAAGTATAAACTGTAAAATGGTGTTATTGTGTTTTGATTTGACTTCAGACCGATTAATAAATTTGAAGATCTGGAGAACTACAATAATCAGTATAGTTTCTTGATGCCAATAGGTCTTGAGAGAGCAAGCAAAAACATTTTTAAAGGGTCATATTCAACACCAAAGAAATATCATACATATATGGTTATTACTCTGACCGTATATTTCTCATGTCATTTTTCAGCATTTGTATTTCATGTGCACAATTCTTTTGCAGGCATCATGGCTGTGAGTCGGCTGAGCCTGGCCTTCTCTGAGACACTGCACACTACCAAGCATGTGGCCCATGTGTGTCTCTTCATCACAATCGTCATTCTGTTCGAAGTCGGGGCTCTGGGGCTGTGGGGAGATCCTCCTGCGTCTGCGTCGTACCCTCCTCTAGTCACACTACTCTTCCAAGTTACTCGACTTTTGCCGTTACTTGCACTACCCCAGGTAAGAGTGGCTTGTAGTTTCTTTGCGGAGTGAAAGCCTTTTTGTTTGTTATATTTTAAAACTATGACTGGCTGGTGATCTGGATTTGTGATGATATTTTTTGTTTGTAAATGCACATGAAAGTGATGGTGTTGGCATAATTTTTGAAAGACTATTAGGTACTGATGTTAGATAAGAGGGATAAAGAAAGATCATGTGAATTTATCTCCTATTACCAGTAGCCTTGTGGTAAATGTGAGTGGTTAAACTTCATTCATATGTATTCCAATTTGTTGCAATTGCTGTGCTTTTCTGTGTCAAGACTTGCATAGAATGTTGAAAAAAAGTCTGATCTTATTTTAAGTGTTGTTGATTTCTGGGATATTTTGAATACCACTTGATGGATGGAGATAATTTCATATCACTATCATGAATGATGATGACATCAGGATGGCAAGGGGGAGTGGCTGATAGCTAGAGGACAAGTCAAATAAATGATATAGAAGGTTAAAGATAAGAAATTAGTAAAAAAAATAATAATAATAAATAAAAAAGAAAAAAGAAAAGAAAAAGAAAGAGAGAGAGATTATACATGATTTTTATATGTTGTATGAAAGTGCATGAGTAAAACTTGACAAGTATGGCTGCATGATATGATTAAAGAAATAATAGCCATAGAAGATATATCAGGTTTCTTAAAATTCTGTCACTGATTGCTATTCTGATTATCAGATCTTTCTATTTCATTTATTGATTATTTTTCATATTAGTTATGATGCTGATATTGTGATAGACATCATTGCCATTACAATCACCACCTATATTATTTTCCTTTAACATCATTATTTTTACCACTGTGAAGTTTACTATTAACCCAATCCCGACGGGCCTGGCGATAAGTGGAAAACCCCTACGCCGGACCTATGCAATATTGCATTGGGAACGTCACACTGGTGTGTCGCCCCGTCATCGGGCATTTAGCTGTGTCACATGGGTGTGACACAGCTAAATTCCCGATGCCGGGGCGTCATGCCAGTGTGACGTTTCCAATGCAATATTGCAATGGCCCAGCGTAGGGGTTTTCGCGTAGCGCGTGCCCCATCGGGAAAGGGTTAATTATCACCATCATTTTTAAGATTTGATTCTGTAATCTGTTTTATATGTATATGACTTATATGGCTTTGTGATATATAAGTTTCTGCTATTTAGTAGCATTTTTGGGGGGAACAGTAATAATCTTGTATTGGAAAAGTATGCTATTCCTCTTAATTTTTATACTACATGAAGAGAGGTCATGAACCACCTAGACAGTGTGATAATGTGTTTTCTTACGTTCAGCACACACCCACTTAAGCGGTGGTTTTTCTCTTTTTCTCTGTTTGTGTGGGTAATGATTTTTGCAATGGTTATGAAATTTTGTGGTGCTTTGTAGCATCTTCATTAACTATTTACCTTTGTTTTACATTAAGAAGAAAAAAAAACATGAGAACAGCCCCCCCCCCCCCTAAAAAAAAAGAAAAAAAAAATTCTAGCCTGTTGTTTTCTAAATCTTTAAAATATTGTTTCATTCCTTAGCCCTTCTACAATGAGCATTTTGGATCACTTGGATCACTTTTATTCTGCAATTTTCCCTTTGTTGATATTACAAGCTATTTATTTCTTCATTGATAATAACCTGTTATACCAGATGCTAATTACTGTTGCTTTGCTAATATATCATAAATAGATTCATATTTCATATCATAAGAAGTTTAGTTGTGAGGTTTTTTATTTTAGGTAAAATTTGATAGATTAAATGATTTGTTCATTATTTCATTTTGTAAAGTCCTCCTTTAGAAGACATTAAGTTAACAAGCTTACTGGAAAAAGGAAGGTTATAGATTCAAATTCTGCTATGATTTCTTAATTTGAGAAATAATGAAATTAACTTTATAATTTTTATACATTCTTCTTTTAGATATAGATATGGTGTTAACTTAATTTTCATTGTTGTAGTTTTTGTGATTAATATCTTTAGTTTTATCATTATCTTTTTTTTTTTATTAAATGATATCAACCATCAGTCACCATGCAAACAGAATAACGAAGAGAAAAATAAGAAAGTGCGTGGATATACCTAAGGCCTTTTACCTTTATTGGTGCTTTAGGGCATCAATAAAGCAATAAAGCAAAAAGACCTTTTGTGTTTATGTGCATTTCTTTTCTTGGCTAATTGTTATTGTGTCTGTCTTTGTTATTAAAATTTTGAATTATTTTGATTACTCTTATGCAAATTTTGTTATGAGATCCTGTGTTATTATGCTCTCTGATGTGATAAGAGTTATTGGCAGTATCTCATCAGTGTCATTCTGTATTTGCAGGCAGTATTTAACCTCTTGGGCTTGATCTGTTTCAATGCCTTCCCCGAGCGCTCAAAGCTCAAGGGGTCGCCTCTTTTGGCGCCGTTCCTGTGCCTGAGAGTCGTGACCCGGGGAGATTACCCAGACCTTGTCAGGCAGAATGTCAACCGCAACCTAACAACATGTCTGCGAGTTGGCCTGGAGAAGTTCATGATTGAAGTCGTAACAGATAAGACGATAGATCTACCTGAAAATCAGAGAATTAGACAGGTGAGTTCAGTTAGATTTGCCACATCTTGGGGAGAGATGAGTGGAATGTCATAGAGAGAGAGATTATAAATGGGCTAAGAGATGGAGTGGATCAGGAGGTAAGAGATAAATGGCATGGTTAACCCAGTCATGACGGGGGCATTCCAGCCTTGCATGTTACAATGCCGGGGCTCTTGAACGCATAGGCCTAAATCAGTTAAATAAACGATGCCGTATGACGTCACCCAGCGAACGGGCCTTGAATGCACAGTACCGTAGTATACCACCCGTCCAGAGAGGGTTAAATGGTTCACATAGAAATATGCTTTTTTGATCAATAGCTTGTGCAAAAAAGATGTTCAAGGTTTGGTGATTGTATGAACTTCTATGTTTCAGGTTGTTGTACCTTCTAGCTATCGTCCAAAGAGCGGAGCACTGTTTAAAGCCCGAGCTCTTCAGTACTGCTTAGAAGAGGATGTTAATGTCCTAGCAGATACCGACTGGATAGTTCACCTCGATGAGGAGACATTAGTTACAGATGCTGCCATTAGGGGCATCCTCAACTTCGTTATTGAGGGCCGACATCAGTTTGGTCAGGTATGCCTCGTATGAAGATATGCTTTTTTAATGAACAAGTTACCCTAATTTTTGCAAAATGGAAATACCCATGGTTATAAGTTTGTCATTATTACCATAACCTCATTAATAGCCTTTGTTAAGAAATCTAATTTTGTATTACTCTTACAGGGATTAATAACTTATGCAAATGAGAACATTCAGAACTGGTTCACAACTTTGGCTGACAGCTTTCGTGTGTCAGATGATATGGGCAAGTTGCGGTTCCAGTTCAAAGTGTTTCATAAACCACTCTTTGGATGGAAGGGATCCTATGTTGTTACTCAGGTGAGTTGCATTTTGTTTACTTCTGAAGTCCTGTATGATGATATGTGGGGGATAACATTTGATGAGGCAAATGGGCCATGTACCACTGCTATACCTAACCACTC